>PVKN010018406.1:0-16858 GCA_004027915.1 Capromys pilorides
AGAACTTTTACCACTATAGTTGTCTTTCATTGAAACCAATTTCCAAAAAGTACGTAGCTGAGAGTCCTCAGCCTCCATTTCCATAAGACCCTGGAGGATGACAGCTTCAGTCTTCAACACTGGGGTCCATGTGAGGAGTAAGTTTTCTACATTCTGTAATAGTAATATACAATATTCAAACAGTACTGCATATCGAAGGGGATTTCTTATTTATAAATTGTTATAGATATTGATGTTTTATCTTATGCATGTTAAACAATGAGATTATAATAGAAACCTTGTTGTCAAGCACTCTGATGGGCTTAGTAATAATATGCATTAATACCTTTGCTCAGACACATGCCACAAGATCAGACTATCCTGAAGCTGAAAATCTCCCCTGAAAAGAACAAGCAAGTTGTAGTAGAGCACTTGCACTGGGGCTCAGTGGTTTCAGAACTCTTGCCTTGCATGCACAAGGCCTTGTGTTTAAACCACAGCACCACAGCAAACAAAACAAGTTCTCATAGAATACAAATTCCCTTAACTTTACAGAACTCAGAAGTGGGTATAATGGCTTCAGTCATGAACAGAAATACTGTCTTAGAAGCATCAGTCCATTCCTGTTAATATGAAATTCAAGCATATTGTTTGGTCCAGCTAAATATATTCTCTCAAAATATCTCTGTACTTGAGAAATGAGGTAAGGGAAACACTGGAAAGCTCACCTGTAATACTCTCCTACCTCCTTTTGTTTCTGTGCCCCAGGAGCCCCATTTAACTTTGAGTACCACAGTTTTATTTCATTCTCATTCTTGCACTGCTCAAGAAACTACCTAAGAACCTCACAATGAGCACTGACACAGAAAATGTGGCTAGGATCCTGACTGTATTAGCCACTTTGCCATCTTTGGGCCCAATACCAAATACTTACAATTTAAAGGAGGAGAAGCTTATTAGGCTTGCAGTTTCCAGGGCATTTAGCTGAAAGCTGAATGGCTGCAAGGCAGGAAGGCATAGGGGAAGGCCCTAGCAGAGGAGAGATGTTCACACTGTGGCCACCAGGAAGCAGGGAGAGAAAAGAGGAACTGAGGACAAGAACATGCCCTGCCCTGTCACCGCCCAGTAATCCTGGCCCACCCAGGCCCTCCGTACAGCACACTCAGCCACTGAGCTCATCCACAGGGGGAGTCCACTGGCAAGTAAGGCACTGTGTGATGACCCAGTTACCTGCAATGAACATGAGACTCTTAGGGGACATTTCAGACCTAAATTCTAGTAGTACTTATTCAAAAATACTGCATGATTATACACAGGAATTACTATACTGAGGTGTTGGTCAACATAGCAAAGGAAGAAAGCTCATCTCATGGGAGAAGTGATCTAAATGGGATTTAAACAAAGGGACAGCCTTTAAGGAATGAATAGATTTTACCTATCAAATTCTGAGTAAGAATGCTGTTTTCTATGAAACTTCATTGTGAAAGGGCAAAATTTTGGTGTATTTTAGTAATTTTCTCCAGATGTACCCAGTTCATACACTTGCCAGAGTAAGGAATAAAGACCTTAGTAAAATTTAACTACTATCTTCCTACAATCTACAATGATTGAAATTTATATGGCTTCCTGCAGCTCAAGATCTGAAAGATTTTTAAAGTGAAGTTGACCTGTAATATGCAACATGGATAAATTATCTGAAAAATAGCAATTTTTTTTTTCGGGACTGGGGTTTGAACTCATGACCTTGCACTAGTTACCAGGCAGGCACTTGTGCCATGGAGCTATCTCCCCAGCCCCCTGAAAAATAACAGTTTTTAGGAAAGTAAATAACTTAGCCAAGTGTGCAAACATGATTAACACACTAGGAGGATGTTTTACATTGAGACAATGCAATAAATAATAAACAAAATAATGACAAAGCAGCTTGCTTTTTATTTTAATCTATTTAGTACCAGGTCTACAGGGTCTCACTACACAGATCAGACGCATAGTGATCCTCCTGTTTTCATCCTCCCAAGTGCTGGGATTACAGGCATGTGCCACCACTCCCAGTCTCATTCACTGTCTCAGTGTGCCCCTGGGATGTGGCAGCACAGCATGTCTGGGATCAAACCCCAGTCCCTGCACCTGCTTAGGCAGGTGCTTTAGTCTTTAAGCTGTCTGGCTGGCCCCTGGTTTTTAAAATTACAGACTTTCTTCATAGATATAAAGTAAAGATCATGGGGAAATGAGTTTATCGTACTTAGCATAAGAAATAACTAGAAACAGCACCTTAAAATTGTATAAAGGATAATGTGGATTTTTTTTAACATCTTTATACACTAACATGTCAATCCTATTGATAACTTTTTAAAGGAAGATCCTCCAAATTGCTATTTTTGAGTGATTTAAACATAGGAGGAAGAAATGATTGAGAAATATACTGTGGAGAACAACTTCACTTCAGCATGAGAATGTACTCAATGATTAATGACCACCTATGCTGCTGTTGACACTATGATTTACATGGCACAGCTATGGAATACAAAGGAAATGATGATGGACCCAGAGATGGGTGAGTATGTGTTCATGCATAAGGGTATAGTATATGTCTACACATACATAATGTGTTTTCACATGTTTATTGACTCTTATGTGTATTTTTCTATTTCTTGACTCATTTACCACTTAAAAATTAGTGACTCAATGGAGAAACTCTTTAACTGAGCTTAAGAAGCATTTCAGGAATATAGTTTTTTCTACTGTGGAATTTAAAGAAAAGGGAAATTTAATCTCCTTCCTTGTCTAATTCTGAACATCACAGCTAAATTAAATCACTCCCTTAAAGATTTGTTGTTTTCCATTTGTTCCTTTCCAAATGATTTCTGTTACAGTTTTAGATATAACGAAGGTGGCTAGGTCAGCAAGGGAGGTCTGGGACTTGTAATCCACTCAGAAGGGATGGCAGCCAACCAGGGCAAGGCCCTGGTCATGAGGGACTGGCAGATGCCTTGGCAACCCTCCTGGGTTTTCAGCACCAAATGTGAGGTATGCATCCATGCAATAGAACAGACCAGGCATTTTGAAGAGAGATTTATTGGGAATAGCAAGTAGGACAGCAGGGAATAAGGCAAGGCACAGGGCTTTTAAAGAGTGTGGGGGGGTGCTGTTATAGTTTGAGCCTAGTTGTCCCCCCAAAGCCTCATACAATCATGGGGTGGGGACTTCTAGAGTTTGAGACTTGAGTCATGATCCACTGGAATTATGTGTTGTAGTACTGATGAGATTATAGGTCTGAGTACTGCTGGGAATCATAGGTGTGGCCTGAGGTGGATAGGCTAAGGTAGAGAGCCTGCATGTAATATAAAGAGAGGCAGAGAGATAGACACCCTGCTGCTCTCTGCTCCCCTGGTTGTTCCATTGCCTCTGTTGCAATTGTTGCTGTTCCACCACCCTGAACTGGATGCTCTCTGCCTTATTCCACTCAGCCTTGGGCCAGCCAGATATGGACTGAAATCTCCAGTAACTGTGAGCTAAATAAAGCTTCCCTTCCTTCATTTTGAGTGTTGGGTATTTGTCACAGCAATGAGTAAAGAGTAACTAAGACAGAATTTGGTATCAGAGAAGTGGGGTTGTTGCTGTGACTGACCTGACCATGTGGATCAAAAGCTTTTGGGAATGGTTCATAGGAAGAGATAGGAAAGTTTCAGAGATGTCTTCTACAAGCAAAGCACTAGAATGGCTCTGGCTGTTCTGTTTGGGAGATTCTGATCAGAGCTCAGACCAGAATGCTGATAGGAAGCCTAGCAATAAAGACCAGGCTCATGAGGTTTCTGCTGAGAAGGACAGCATTGGTTGTTGGATTTCAGATGATTTGTGCTATGAATTGGCTGAAAGTCTGTTGGAATTTTGCTCATTCCCAGAGACTTTGCCTAAGACTGAGATTAAACATGGCAGACTGATTGATCTTTCAAGACCTACTTCAAAGCAGCAAACTATTGGGGCAGTGGCATGGTTGTTTTTGGTGGTTTTTAGCCAGATTTATATTGAAAATCAAGAGCAAGGAGCCAAGAAGGATGTTGTGAGTTTGGCCAGGAAAGAAGCACCAGGAGAGCTGTGGACTGCAAAGATGAAGCTGAAAGGATCTCCATTGCTGGGAAGGAATCAGAGAATCAAACAGATGGCCTAAGGACATCACAAGAAGCAGCAGCTCTCTGCCCTTTGCAGCCCCAAAATTGCAAAGGAGAGAGGCTTTGCCTTGAGAAAAAAGCTGCAGACCCAAGTTCCAGAATGGCGGCAGCAGCCAAACCAGGTTCCAAAATGGCGCTGGCATGGAGAATTTATTCCTGGGAATCAAGGTCAGAGTATTCATCAATCCGGGCACTCCACCCCTACACCCAAGAAAGAAGGAAGCCTGGCTACTGCTCCAGCTGGCAGCACACCTTGGTATCATCCTGTGGCATTGGTTTCAGGCACATTCAGAATGTAAGACTTGTTAGGTTAAGAAGGCTTCCACCTTGATTTCAGAAGAAGGCCTGGGAGTCCAGGCAGTGGGCCCCTTAGAGGGCAGTGTGTTAAGCAGAGAGTGAGAAGCCTATTCAGTGGAAACGCCAGAAGTTTGGAAAAGCCAGAAACATGGATCATCTAAGGGAAACTGCAAAGAGAGAACAAATCTGGCCTAAGAGAGAGGCCATAGGAGCTACCACCAAGACTGACATAGGGGTGGAGCTGTGTAAGGCCTTTGGAGTTCACAACTCAGTGCAGAGTGCTTTGGATGTTCCAGTTGGAACTATGGGATTTAATGCTCACCCTGTTGGATTTTGGACTTGTGTTGGTCCCAGTGTTTTGTATCACCCTGTTGTTTACAACTTTTAGAAAGAGTAATGTTTGTCTTGTGCCTTTGAATGTTGGATGTGTTTGATTTTTCTTTTGTACAGGAGCTCACAGTGAAAAGTTTGCCTTGGATCTTCGAGACTTGGGACTTGGACTTTTCAGCAATGCTGAAACTGTTGGGACTTTGGCAACTCTTCAAGATAGACTAAAATGTCTTTTGCAAGAAGGGATGTGCATAAGACTTTGGGAGTCCAGGGGTGGGATGTTATGGTTTGTTCCTAGTTGTCTCCCCAAAGCTTCATGCATTTGTGGGGCAGAGATTTCTAGAGTTTGAGATTTGACTCATGATCCACTGGGATTATGTGTTTTAGTACTGATGAGATTATGGGTTTGAGTACTGCTGGGAATTGTAGGTGTGGCCTGAGGTGGATAGGCTAAGGTAGAGAGCCTGATGTAACAGGAAAGAGAGACAGAGAGACAGTTACACTATTGCTCTCTGCTTCCCTGGTTGTTCCGTTGTCTCTGTCACAATTGTTGCTCTTCCACTGCCATGAACTAGATGCTCTCTGCCCTGTTCCACTCAGCCTTGAGCCAGCCGAATATGAACTGAAACCTCCAGTAACTGTGAGCTAAATAAAGCTTTCCTTCCTTCATTTTGAGTGTCGGGTATTTGTCACAGCAATGAGTAAAAAATAACTAAGACAGGTGCTTATGGACTAGAAGGAGAGCTAATCTTGGCAGGGCTACCTGGTCTATGGGGGACTTTCAATGTTAACAAATGAGTTTCATGGTTGCTTTCTCAGGTCAAAGTAAGGTGCACCTGTTCTCTGATTTTGGGTTTGGCTCTGTGTGGGGCCAAGGGGGGACAGAATTTGGGGACAGGATGCCTGAGAAAATAAGGAGAGTGTTTGGGAGAAGGTGCCTGGGAAACTTTGAATCCTGACCTATCAATTACAAAAGGAAGCACATGATACTTCATAATTTCTCTTTTAAAAATCGTAAGACAGGGCTGGTGAGATAGCTCATGGTCTAAGCACCTGCCTGACAAGTGCAGGGACCTGGGTTCAATACCTGGTACTGAATGGCCTGCCTGCCCTGCACTGTACCTGACACAAAAACCAGGCATGGTGGCACATGCCTATTATCCCAGCACTGGGAAGGCTGAGACAGGAGGATCAATAAGAGCCTGAGCTGCATAGTGAAATGCTGTACTAAATACATGAATGAATGAATGAATGAATGAATGAATGAATGAATGAATCTTTAAAAGAAAAGTCTTAAAGACAAAAGAAAATGTTCATCCTAGCATGAAGGAAAGACTGCTTAGCGGTTGTCAAAGGATCCCAGGCCAGAGCTGGTCTACTGCGCGACCTGTGAAGAAGCCACCAGTGCCATGTTGCTGTTCACCTCCAAGATGAGTCTACGGTTTGGTTTTTTAGAGCTTAGGTTGCGTTGTTCCCTGCTTCCTCCTTCACGTACTTCAAGCTGAAAGCTGGTTTCCTTTATTGGGAGCACAGTGCTATAGTGAAATTATTAACAAAGGTATGATGTCACTGACCCCTCAGATCTGTCAGCCATGTTCACCACTGTGGTGTCATTTTATCTCAGACCTACCAATGAGATCTAACTCCTTATAAATTATGAAGAATAAAATAAAAGGCCCTCTGTATTTCGTGTCATATTTCTTTAACAAAAATGAATAATTTAGTAACTGAGAACAGTTGTTTGTCAGAGTTTTAAAAAGATTTTGAGAGTAAGTGAAAGAGAGAGAGAGAGAGAGAGAGAGAGAGAGAGAGAGAGACTATGGGGAGATGGTTGCCCTGCCTGTCACAGATCTGCTGAAGTAATTTGCTGTCTGTTTGAATCAAAGAGCATTTGTATGCAAACAATAATCATTGCATTTTAATAAAACTATAATTCTTTATAGTAATGCAAGACCAGATCTGGAAAGCTAACAGTGCTAGAATTTTACATATCATATCACTAATGTTACAACTTATTGAAAATATTTTATTTTTCCATGGGTGAAATTCCAGAAATCAAAAACACATAGATATCCAAATGATTCTCTTGCTGACTTCCTCCAATTTGAATTATATAGGAAACATATAGTGAAACAGAATGAGATAGCTGGGCACAGTGGCAGCAGAGTGCCTACAGCCCCAACATTATGAGAGTGAGACAGGAGGACCACCATTCTCAGCCCTATTGGGGAAACTTAGCAACTCAGCGAGACCTTGTTTTCATAAAACTAAAAAAAGAAAGGCTGAGAATATAGTCTAGTATGAAGACCCTAGAATCAATTCCCAGTATCTTGGCTACTTTTCTCTTTGCTTTGATAAAATACGAAGTGAAAGAAATAAAAGTTTAATTGACTCAGTTTGCAGACTTTTCTGTTCATAGTTGGCTTGCTCCAAGGAGGGACCGCAGCAGACAGGCATCACAGAAGAGAAACAGCTCATGGGGCAAGACACAGAAAATCAGTGAAGCTGCAAACAGTAAGCAGCGCCAAGCAATCGCAGCGGGCCTCTTTCTATCCTCTATATTCAGTCTGGGCTACCTGCCCTTAGAATAAGTAGCACTCACATCTAGGGTTGCCTTTCCATTATCCACACCCGGAACACACACCCTCCATCGCAACATCACACACTTAATTCCAGGATCACACACTCTGAATCCAGCCACCTCTGAGATACCTTATCTGTGAGTGAGTGAAGCTTTGCCAGGACATCTAGAAACAAACCTTCACAACCAGTGCTGTCAAAAAGAGTAGAATGAGATAAACTGTTACTTTTAGATGATCTCCCACACAGCTGAAGTCTAAATTTTCATAGTTTAGAATTCTATGGACTAATGTTGCAAATTGCCATGGAAAGTTTATGACTATGTGTTAAGTTTTTGTCTCATTTGGAAATACTTCTAACAAAGCATTCTTCATTTACATGATTCCAACCTTTTAAAGCAATCAAAATCAGGTTTATCTTAAGAGCAGCTAGGTCCTAATTCATTTAAACTCTCAACAGTTTTTCTTTGAGAGTAATGTCTCCACTTGATTAATTGCAATGAATCATATCTAGGATTGCATAATTAGAGAATTTTTTTTTCTTTTCTTTGTGCTTAGATATATATTCACAAAAGAGCTTTTGTCACCTGCTGTATTCATAAGGGACAGTCCAAGAGATGAGGCTGGTGTCTACATATTCAAGGTTGGGCATGGTATGTAAGTAACATTTCCATGATAGCATTCACTTCATCAAGAACATTACTTCATTAAACCCAAATGGTGGGGCTGGGGGCATAGCTCAGTGGTGCAACACCTGTCTGGCAAGTGTGAGGTCCTGAGTACTATTCTCCACACCAAAAACAAAAGAAAGAAAACACCAAATGCTTGGAAAAGTACAGAGTTGAAAACAGAGTCTGACATACAGATTATTACCCTAAGCCCCATGAGGAAGGAAAATGGTGATGAGGGAGAGAAATCAGAGCAGAGCAGACGGTACAGTGTAGCAGAAACACCTGTCCAAGTGCTGGGGCCTACTGCCATTTCTCTAGCTTACTATTTCTGCATAGCTGATGCTCTGTATGTGCTGAATTCTACTGAATGCAGGTGAAAAGTTGGGCTTTGTTTAGGATGGGTTTAGAAGATGGTAATGGATCTTCATATTGGTCCTGTTTTTACATCAACCTAGGAAACACTTCAGACAGTGTGCAGGTCAGAAAGGCAAACCTTTCAAAGTTTTCAGTGATACAAAAAGCCACTGTGGCACACATGCCATAATGTTGCCAATAGTGGTACAGATAGATGCTCAATAATTATTTGATGGAAGAAGGAGCAACTTCACTGACAAATGATTATTGTAGCTCACAGAGTACCAGAGTATGCACTATGAAAACTTGGTTCTTGTCTTTACTGAATTGCCAATACTTAATATAATATCCGGCACATGATGGCCACATGAAAACAAAAACAGTCAAATGGGAAAATTAATACTCAGTGATGTAGAAAAATACTTGCATAGAGTAGCATTTCCTTTTTGTTAAGTGTGAACAGTTTTAAGCTAGACTCATGTTAAACGTACTATCTAAATGGGCAGATAAGTTCTTATTTCAAAATATGCATATTACATTTTGGAAGCAGGGAGAAAACTCAGAAGGAAAATAACATGTAATTTTTAAAAAATTCCCAACTTAAATTCTACATCAAAAATGACATGAACATTAGACTATAATCTCACATTTTATCTGTAGAGACCTAAGATTAACAAAAGAGTTCATGAATTTCTCACTATCATGTTTTTATTTTATCCTTGATGTGCAGTGTTACTGAGTCAGATGTAGAGTTCTGAAAACAAAACATAGAAAGAGATCCCAGAAAAAATGATGGTCATGATGTTAAAAAGTTTAAGGAAGCCTAACTTAAGAAAATGTTATTCGCTAGTAAGACAGCAAAGCTGAGGGGTAAGTACCCAACCTAAAGAAGGATCACAAACAAAAAGCAGGTGAAACCTAAGGCCTTGTAATTTTGGCCCAATGGCAGTCCTTGCCAAATGTAGGCTGGGCCTAAAGAGAAGAAACAGGATTTTCTATTGGAGCAAACAATAAGAGAATAAATAATGTGTCCTTGTGCAGTCTGGTTCTGGAACTAGTTTCACAAAATGAAGCTGGAGGGCAGGGACCAACCTCCTGTCAAGGGCAATGGACACAATACATGAGGTCATGAAGTCTCAGCTTTCCATCCTAAGAAGAGGCAGTGATCTCTTAAGGGATTATACAATTAAATGTTCAAATATTTTATCCTTAACTAAGCATGTTTATGGATACCACTAACTAGCAGAACCGAAGGTTCCGTATAGGTTCACACGTGATAGATAGATAAATAAATGATATATAGATAGATGATAGATAGATAGATAGATAGATGATAGATAATAGATAGGCAGGAAAATAGATGTTTGTAATAATAATATAGTATTATTATTAATAATAATAATAAGTAACATGACTGAAGAGTAAAGTCCACATTCCTACTTTGTGAGTAGGCATTGTCATTCTCACTTTATAAATTGGCTGAAGTTTAGAGAGTGTAAATATTTATATGTTCTCCAAGGCCTTGTGGATCATGGGTAGTGCAGTTGATACCCCATATCCTACGTATGGATCAATGTGTTAAGATTCCAACGTTTTAAGTTTTTGCATCATTTAGAAATATTACTAACAGAGTATTCTTCATTAACATGATTCCATGTTTTAAAGCAATCAAAATCAGATTTATCATAAGAGCAATTAGGTCCTGCTCTTAAGAGGTTGGGGGCCACACTAGTCATTGTTAAGTCATGTTTTATATTGGTCTCACTGTTATCTGGAGAAAGGTGGGGGTATTGATCCATGGCACAATTCTCACTGTATATCACACTGTTAGGATAGAATGGGAATCAATGCATAGAGAATCATTCAGGTTTAGGACTGGGGAAGTAGCTCAGTGGTCTACTGCTTGGGGATCATTCAGGATTGATTAGATTAATGTCTTGTAAGTGTTTTTAATATTTAGGTTTATTGATAGCTAATCCTGATTTATTTGTAACTTTTATCTCTTTTGTTGCTTTTAAATGTATCACCTATATTGCTTTAGTCTTCATAACTTTCTTATAACTAGCTTGTGAAGGCACACACATCATTATCCCAAAAAAAGAGCCTAAAATCCACTCTTAAAAGACTGTAAAACAAAACCAAAACAGAATTTATTTATAGGACTGATTCAACATGTCGGATTATCCACCTCCACACATTTTCATTTGGACCACCTGTAATTCTATTTCTAGAGTACTTCATTGAGTTTTTATTCACAAAATCTAGGGGAAAATTATTTCATTATGAGATAGAAATGTAATAATTCCCTTAGTATATGCTTAATTTACTTATTTTATTTATCTCAGAGTGAAATGTAGCCATATATTATGAGCGTATTTCATTCCGAAAGTATTAGCCAGAGATTATTTCTGTGCTTCCATAATGTCAAGCAGCTGGTTATAAACTGAGAACTTCAGTCACTCTTGGATTCTTTCTACTTGATGATCCATGCTGATATCTGATCGTCTCCAGGTGTGGCGATGGCCATCCACATGCCCAGATGTATTCTTGTCTTTTCTCACACACACTGCTTCAGTGTCCTTGGCAGTGCTTCCCACTTTGCATGTGGGAAGCATCAGATGACTGAATCTTAAGCCAGTGATAAATGAGCAAAGCAAACATGTCCCACATCAAGGCCATTGACCATAAAGATCTCCCACATGGAGCTCTCTATGCTTTCCTCTTCTAGTTACCTGGGGTGGTGATTTCAACTCCAACCCAGCGCAGACCTGTAACCACTTGTTAAAAATGGGGGAGTTACTGTTGCCTTCCTGTCTTGGGGAGTGAAGAAGAGCAAGCTAGCCATCCCTAAGTCCCACCCCCCGTTTTGTCCCTGTGGTGCCTTATGAACAAAAGAAGCTTCTACTTATCTGTTGGGACTGATTTGTTTTGCATCCTAGTTATATAGGATAGATTATCATATATTTCTCATTCTCAAGAATTTATATTTGGCGCATCTTCCTTCAAGGGTTGTATTCCTCATCATTTTTCAGCCACCCTGTGAATTCTGTAGAAGAATGTTTCTTGCAGATCTTCCCTGTCATAAAGTGGACCACATGACAGGCCCTTCTGGTTGCATCAAGAAGTCCATCTCCTCATGTGAACTATGGGTCTGGCTCCCCCCACTGCCTAGAATAGACAAAAAGAGAAGACAGCAAAGACACTGAATCTGGCCTGTTCTTGGAAGATCTAAGACGACTTTGGTCTTAGACTACAGAGTGGTGTAAAATATATCCATCCATCACCTTCCCCATCTATGACTCTTCTACATTTCCTCAGTTGTCTAAAATTTCTATAGCTCCCCTCTCTCTCTCTTTCTCTCTCTCTCTCTCTCTCTCTCTCTCTCTCTCTCTCTCTCTCTCTTCATTTCTTTCACATAGATATTTCGCAAACAAATCAAATTTGCACAAAATTACTCTTGGCACCTATATCTATTTATCTCTATCTATCTATCTATCTATCTATCTATCTATCTATCTATCTAGAGAACCTACCTGTGTGCCATGCACACACCCAAAAAGAGAGAGAGAGATTTCATATGAAGACAAAGGTTGAGCTGATGTGCCTTCAAACCAACAAACCAGAGATCCCTAGCAAATCCCAAGAGCTAGGAGACAGATGCCCAGTGTGTATCCCCACGTCCCTCAAAAATACACACCTTTGCCATCGCCTTGATCTTGTACTTCTGGATTCCAAAACTGTATGTAATTACTGATAAATTCATATCCCTTTTATGGTAATATGTTGAAGACACCCAAGAAATCAAATAAAACATATCCTATGTAAGGAATGGCAAATATCCTTTGTTCATAGACAGAATCTGAAATACGTTCACATTCCCTTTTCATAAGGTCCCAGATTTTTTGGGCTAAAGCCTACCTTAGTCACTTTATCTTGATGCCATTACCTATGTGGAGACAGACATGCCTTCCAAACACAGCCATAGTCACAAAATCAGAACCTCAATTTGCCACGTTTTGGGGTATGGTGCTTAGTTCACCCCATAATTCATTTGGCAACCAATTCCAAGGCTATGTTTCCCAGATACCTACAAAATAGCAGATGAAACCCAAATTGGTACTTGTTTTTGTGTCCAACTGTATCAACATGATGTATTACATAAATAATATGAAGAAAAGATGTGAAGCGCTGTCTTCTGTTTTTGAAAGCACTTTGAATACTATTACACATAGATAAAAGGTTCAGCAACTGAAGGAAATTTTTCTTCGTGTTACTAATTTCACTAGAATAGAATCCAAATATTAACTAAAGAGTTAAACACTCATAAATGGGCTGGATTGCTGAAGAAACAATCTGATGGTTAATTTTTATTTTAATTTTTAATTCTTTCTCTACTCGAAATTGAACTCAGGACTTTATGCTTTGTTTGCTCTATTTGGTGGATTCTTTCCACTCTCATTCATGGAGCTGTGATCATTTTGATCCCAATTTAGAATATCTTTTAGTAGTCTGTATAGGGTTGGCTTTGTCATCACGAAATGCTTTAGTTGTTCTTCATCATGGAAGTATTTCACTTCTACATTAAACTTGAAAGAGAGTTTTACAGTCTGGGATGGAATTTGTTTCTTATAAGACTTGAGGTACTTTGTTCCATGCTCTTCTTGACTTGTTGGTTTGTAAAGAGAAATATGCCATTATTCTGATGGGTTTTCCTTTGAATATGATCAGTTTCTTTTCTCTAGCAGCTTTTAGTATATTGTTTCTGTGTTGGCTTTCTGGGAACCTGATTCTTATATGACTGGGTGTGGTTTTAATTGGGTTTATGATATTTGGAGTACTGTATGCTTTGATTACCTGAATGTGAGACTGCTTCTATATATTTGGGAAGCTTTCTGCTATTACTTCTGCCCATAATCTTTTCATATCATTTGTACAGACTCCTTTCTCATTGATGCCTATTAGTCTTACATTGTTCATCTTTGCATTGTCTTGCAGATGTTGAATTATTCTTTCATGTATCTTAGCTGTTCTTAAGAGATCTTTTTGCACCTCTTCACTACCTGCAATGGTGTCTTCATGGTCTTAAAATCTAGTTTCATTTTCATTCAAATCATTTAGCCAGCTTGTGCTTGAGGTTTTAATTTCCTGCATAGAACTTTGAATCGGTTTCATGCATTCTACTTCTTTTCTATATTGGTCATTCAAGGATTCCACCATTTTAATATTCTCCTCTATTTTGTTTTATCAGTGTCTTCTTCAGAAGTTCTTTGTACTTCTTTCACTGTAATCATTTCTATCTTTACTTCAGAAATTATTGCTGATCTGATTTCCTCTATACATTTCTGCAGGTGTCTCTTTACTTCAGATACTATTATTTCAGATATTTTAGCTGCGTTATTTCTAATTTATTCTATGTTATTGCCTGAGAATGCATTTTGCTCCTTCTCTTTGTCATTTTGCACAGAATTGTCTGACCTTTGGTGTAGAGCTTTGGTAGAATTCTTACCTCATCAGCAAGTCTGAATCTACCAAGTTCAAACTCATCCAAGTGAGCGTGGCTTAGGTCTGGCTGCTGTGCTCCATTTCTTCCTGCTACAGCTCTTGGAAGAGAACCTACTGTGCCACTCAGGCAAGATGTTCTGCTCCTGGATCAGCTGGGTGTGTCTTGCCTCTAACCTCTTTGCAGGGAGTTCTGCTACAGGGTTCCACACCAGGCATGTCTGATAGAGGAAGTTACACACACACACACACACACACACACACACACACAAACACACCTGACCTGGACACTGGCTAGAATGAGGATTCTGCAGGACTTAGGTAGTCCCACTCACCTGCCAGGCCTGCATACTGTCTGAGGTGAGGGTCTGGTGTGCACCAGGCAGTCGTACTCACACAGCAGGCTGCTACACTGGTACAGTGAGGATCTGGAGACCTTGGGGCAGGCCTACTCACACACCAGACCTGCGTGCTGGCTGGAATCACTGTATCCAATTCTTATACTAAAGCTAAAATGCTAATCTAATGGTATTTTGGGAAAATTATGGACTCAAAAAGGGGAGACACATATGGATAGGATCTGAGTCTTGTAAAAGTTGCTTGAAAGCTAGCTACTTTTCAATTCAACCATGTGAAAACAGAATAAGTTGCTCCTGTCTATGAATGAAAAAACACACCTTCACTCATATCCCTAAAATGCTATTTTCTTGATGTTGGACTCTCAAACATCAGAAATGGTAGTGAATTTTTATTGTTGAAAAATCTGTTCAGTTTACCATATTTTGTTGTTACAATCCAAACAGTACAAAACTGGTCATCTTATGGTCCTAAATACTCTGAAGTATTTGAATTGATAGAACAATGCAATGGTCTTTTGAAAACTCTGTTACATTTCCAGCTAGGTAATAATACATCTCTCTTGTCTGAAAGTTGTTTATGCTCTGAATTAGGATCCAGTACATGACGTTGTTACTCTTATAGCCAAGATTCGTGCATAAAAAAACCAAAGAGTGAATACAGGGGTTATACCACTCATAATTACTTCTTTTTAACAGCACATAGATTTAACACAGTGTCAACTTCAATTGATTGACAGTGGCTGCCTAGAATGCTGTTTTGAGTAGGTTTCTAAGGATGAATCCTAATTTAATGACCCACTGGTAAATGACTGTTCTTACATTCACCAATTTACTCTGTGCTATCTGAAAGGCCTCAGTTTTAAAACAGAGAAATACACACTATCAGGGAAACAAAAACAATGATGCTGACCACAGGAAGTTAAAACTGTACCTTGCAACTTTGGATTCCCATGTTTCTAATTTTTTAAAAAAGTGAAGAAGGAATGTTTAAGCAAGGTGAGTGTTTGACACAGACCATCAGAGGCAAGGTTGACTGACTGCTGCTCCTGGAGTTCAGGAAGACTACAGCATGTATCTTACGACATTTTGTGATTACATCACCATGTGATTACAGGCAATAGACAAAAACCCATTTCAAATACTAGTGCATTGAGTTGACCAGGCCTCATAGGAATGTTCATATCATACCATCAAATTAACAAGAGTATCAAGCTGCTTTTCTTGAAAAGGAAAGTTAAAACAGAATGCATAGTGCACGTACCTAAATGCAAATTCAAGATTTGGTCATATGACCGGTTACGGAGATGATTACAAATGACTGCAATTGTTAGCAGTATTTCCTCCTTGGTTATGACTACATTTACATGTTTATATGCTAATTCTTTATCATATTATGGTTTTAATCATTCTTTGGCTATACTAAACCTTAATAAGAGTCCCAAATCCATTCGCCATCCAGTCTGACCTGCACGCCTGCTGTATAAGGACCCTCGAACCAACTCCATCTTCTGGCACAGGGAAGCAGCCTGAGCACCAGCCCTGAACCCATCCTCCATCCAGTCAGGCCCATGCACCTGCTGAGTAAGGATCCTTGGCCCACCTCCATTTTCCTGCTCTTCCAGCCAGAGCTGCAGTCCCAAAACCATCCACCATCCCCTCTGGCCGACGTGTGCCTGCCTGGTAAGGACCCTCAGCTTGAATCCATTCTCAGACTCCTCAACTCCAGAGCTCTGACTCCACCCACAATCCCGACCCACAAAGCCTCACAGCAGCCAGCAGCTCAAGGTCTGACTCGCAGCCAGGCACAACTGAAGGGGAACAAGCTTGGTGGATCCATACTAAACTGCCATAGGTGCTAGCAGCATAACTTCACTAAAGTACAGAGATCACTGCCATACAAAATGATAACTACAAAGAGTAAGATGCAATCACAGGGCCCAAGACCACCCAAAACAAATACAGGAGATGCTACCATGGAAGAAAATGGGAATCATACAGCCAAAACCTCTGAATCTGAGATAGACTAACAACTACAGAAACGTACAGAGCAAGTCAGATCAGAGATAACATCTGAAATAAAAGAAGAAACGCATGAATTAACAGAATCTGAAGTGGAAAAATAATGGCAGAAATGTATAGAGGAAACGAAAACAGAAATAATCCCTGAAGTAAAAAAAGATATGTATAAATTAATAGCATCTAAAGTAGGGGAACAAATGCAGCAAGGTAAAGAGGAGAACAGAGCACAAATAATCTCTGAATTAGAGAGAGAAAGGCTAACTATAATGAAAGATTTAAGTAATATTAAAGAAGACATAGATAGAAAATTGGAGGAGAATAGAAAAATGATGGATTCCATGATTGAGCAACAGAGGAAAGAAATAGATCTCATGAAACAGATTCAAAGAGATATGCAAGAAAATAAAATCTCAATCACAAGTTGGCAAAGTTATATGAATGAAAGCAAAGACAGAGTTTCAGATCTTGAAGACACAGTAGTAGCCAGTGAAAAAGTAAGAAAGGATATCTTAAAAACAACTAGGATGAAGGAAAAAATAATTCAACATCTGCAAGATGATGCAAAAATGAACAACATGAGATTAACAGAAATCAATGAGAAA
>PVKN010018407.1:0-16832 GCA_004027915.1 Capromys pilorides
GACAGTGATGCATGCCCTAGAGAAGGGGTCTCCACTGCTGCCCCTACCCCAGCTGTTGCCTGGTCATATTGCTTTTTACCTGACGGTGCTAGTGATGGTTTCCAGATACCACCTAGACTCATCACCCTTCCCTAGGGGGCCCTTAGAGACTTGGGGAGGGATGCAAAGGGGTAATCTCCAGAACAGGTGGCCCAGCCCTGATGGGGCCACTGACTTGGGCAGCATGAGGTGAAACTTGCCTTCCAACACAGCGAATGAGCCAAGAGTGCCCTAGGTAGGCCGATGAAGTGTGCCCAGAGGGAGCCCTGCTCCTGGCGGCTCCTCCCTGCCTGGCCTGTGGCCTCAGGAGACGCCCGGAGAAGATCCCGATCACTGCTACCCATGAGGCTCACAAGGTTCTGGCAAAGCCTGAGGGGCCTCTGCCTCAGTCTCCCTGGCTGCAAAAGGGCAGGCAGCTGGGAGCCTTCCACTGCCCTTCTGCCACGCAGCCCGGGCCTATGCTGTAAGCATACTCAGCCCAGCCCTGATCTCAGGGAGAGGAAGGATGGCAGAATATATCTGAATGCAGAGACAGGCAGCTGCCAGGGCCAGTGCCAGCTGTGGGAGAGGCAGGAAGCTAGGAGGGAAGGAGGCAGGGAGGTTGGGACGCCGAGAGGTGGCAAGGCCAGGAGGCTGAGCCAGCAGGGTGGGGGCTTCTCAGTGAATCACTGGCCCCCAGGGAGAGCTCGAGTCAGGTGCAGCACCACCCCAGACGCCAATTAGTGATTCGTCACTCCCTGCTCTGGAAAAATCAGGCTGCCACAGGGGATCCTGCCCCCAGCTAGACTCCAGCAAGGCCCCTCCTTCCTGTGTTTGCACCTACGGGGAAGGCCCCCACATTTGGACCTGCCCCCTGACCAGCTAACCCTGTCATGGAGTCTTTGGAGTTCTTGGAGCTACAGAGCCCACCCCGAAGATTACATCAGATGTACTAGGAATGGAGTCTGGGAGGCCCCCGGCTCCTTGGTCCAGGGACAGAATTCAAGCTGGAGCTGCCTTTGCATAGTGCAGGCTGGAGGCAGTGCAGGTACAGTGAGACCTGAGGGATGTCATCGCCCTTAACATCAGGTGGGGCTGTGCAAGGTAGTGAACCCTGCAATGGATCAGTCCTGGTTCCCAGCATCCAGAGGGCTTCCCCAAGGCCTGTCCATAAAGCAGGACTGTGCATGGCAAGAACGGGGCCCAGACCACTGGGCACCACCAGGTACCTTCATTGCAAGCCAGGCCAGGCAAACGGCCCAGAGCCCTGGTCTGCCATCTGTCCAGTGTGAGAGAAAGCTTGGTGGTCACCCTGTTTCTGCTGCTGTTCTTCAGGAACTAGGCTGGGCCCCTGTGGGCTGAAGAGGTCAGGGTCACATTCTGGGCCATAGTCCTAGAAGGGTAGGCTAGGATTCACACATCCTGCCTGGGGCCCCTCACAGATGTTTTGGTCTTAGTCACAACTGGTGGCCCTAAGGAAGAAGGATGTGTCCTGGCCCCAGAGTGTCCTTGCCTTTTCTGTCCTTGCTTCAGGTACCACCCTTAGGGAGGAAGGCCCTCCCCCACTGAGGAGGCTACCCACGGGGTTCCTACAAGGCTGAAGGGCAGACGCTCTGGGAAGTACCTCAGCCACAGCAGGGGCCTCTGTCTCATGTGGGTGGGGCTGGCCCTCCTGCCACTCCCTGGGTTGGAGCCCTGGGCAGATCGGTGCCTGTCTCTGCTGCCTGCCACCTGGGGTGGGGCACTTTGATGTCCCCGACTTGCATGCGGGTGTGCCTTTGAAGCCAGGCACAGCCCCGCAGCCCCTTATAGCTGACCCGAGCTAGCGTCTGTCCACCTTGGAGTCTTCCAGGTCCCCTCCAGAGGTGTCAGCCTGCAGACCTCGGGACCAGGGACCAGCCTGCAGCAGAGGCTTATGGGCAAGTATCCTCCCCTCCCTGAGCCTCGGTGTTCTCATCTATAGGTGTGTGTGAATGCCCTCCAGTCAGGAGAGTGGAGGGCTAGTGGCATCGGTGGGGCCATTCATGACATTTCTGGGGCACTGGTGTGGCTGCCAACCCTGCGAGCCGCCCACAGACTCACAGATTCCTTTGGTGCCCGGATCTCAGGAACTTGAGGCACAAAGATATGGGGATGAGCCTCTGCCAGGGGGCCATCTGGGCCCGGCACTAGCAGGGACATAGAGAAACCAGAGCTCAGCCCGCTGGAAGGACCAGGGTTCCCATGTGCCTGCCCCCACCTAGGCACCTACACCCAGGCCTCCAGCCACCAGGACTCTCTTGTGCACACGAGCCCCCTAGTGGATGCAGGAAGCTGGCACTGGCCCTTATCAGAGCTGCCGCCTGCCACCCTGCCTGCGGCTGACAAAGAGATGGGGAGACAGCCATAAACCCCTTTGTTCCCCCGAACAAGAAAGGAAATAAAAGCATAAGCTAATAAAACCGAGGCAGAATCAAAGCTGACTTATCTCTCCATTTTGCTATAAAATCACAGAATCAAAAAGGCAGGCGGCCTCTTTATGGTTCGGGGTTAGATATTTCCATGTCAGTTCAGCCCTGCAGGAGCCCCTCTGCCCATCCAGCCTCAGAACCCCAGCCTCGGGCGTGGGCTGAGGGGAGGGAGCCCCCACAGGGCAAGTCCTTGGGCAAGGGCTTGGATGCCCTCTGGGCTCCAGCGCCACCAGGAAGGTGTGAAAAGTTCTGCACAAGGGCCTCCCAAGACAGGGTGAGGCTGACTGCATGATTTGACCTCCTCTCTGAACTGATGGCGCAGAGCGACTCGCCTCAGCAGAGCAGCAACCCGAGGGCTATGTCCTCTGTACTCTACAAAGACCTCCTGCCTTTTATTTTCTGGGACAATGGACCCTTCCAGGAGGCTGACCCGTGAGGAGGACAGGTCTCTGATGGTGTGAGCACTCTCTTGCTGGGTGAGCACTTGCATGTGGAGTCCAGAGAGGAGGCCGTGGGGCTGCCTGGTGGCCCTTCTGTCAGGTGACTTCTCCCTTGTGGCCCAAGACTCCCAGGGGATATCAATTTATGGTGGGGGTGGAGCCGGTGCCTCACAGCCAGGCAGCTACTCCTGAAACTGGGGCCTACATCAGCGATCACTGCACACACCTGCCTGGGTCAGGGAGCTTGAGCACAGAGGCCGCTCAGTGCAACCATGTTCCTGACCCCATCACCAGTGCATTCGCAGTCACAGAGCCCACATGGTCCTTACAAACATGTTCCCAAGCTCTACCCCCCATGCCTCAGACATCAGCAGGAAGTGGGACTTCAGGCCTGCGGTCAGCCCCTGTGCGCCTCCTGTCCACCCTTCCTCTCTTCACTACCAGTGCCTCCTCTCTAGGAACCTGAGCCCAATTCTCCAGCAGGGGGCAGGCCTTCCTTTCCAAACTAGACCCACAGGCTGTGATGCTCAGGGTTAAAGACCTGCCCTGAAGGAGGCAGACTTTGTGCCGTGGCTTTGAGTGAGACTCCAACCCTCACTGTAACATGTCCTGGGCCCCAGAAACTACATCTCTTGTCCTCTTTCCCTGCTGAGCTGGCCATGGGCCTGTGCTGACTATGCAGCTCCTGCAAGCACCCAGGGCCAAGCAGATTTGCAGCCACCTTTCCCCCATTGCCTAGGAATGCTCCCTCTGCACACCTTGAACCCCACCAGGAGGGCAGGATTATCAGGTGGGGTGCAGGCCCTGGTGGGTACAGTCTGGTCTCAACCTGTCCTCTGTGTAGGCAACATATTTTTAGAGTCTAGTGGATACACAAGTCAGAGGATGGTAGGACAGAACTTCACAAGAGGTTTTAGCTACCTCAATGGGGGCTGGAGTGATAACTAAGTGTTCTAAGTGCCTGCCTGGCAAGAGCAAGGCCTCAGTGCCATATAGGACACCATAACCAGGCATGTTGGCCTACACTTGTAATCCCAGTGCTGGGGCGGGGGGTGGTGAGACAGGATGATCACTATGAGTCTTAGCTGTAGTAAGACCCTAAAACTAATTAATTAATTGTTTTAAAAATTACCTCAAGAGACAGGAGACAGAGGGCAAGTGAGCCCCTCCACCATAGGGGAAGTTTCATGGTTTAGGAGGTTCTTAACTACTTTCATTCATGCTGGGACAAAATATCTGACATGCAGAATTAAGGAAGGAAAGGTTTATTTGGCTCACAGTTAGTGGAGGTTTCAGCCCATATTTGGCTGACTCCAAGGGAAAGTGGCATGTGGCTGAGGGCAGGCATTCATGGTGGCAGAAAACAGCAAAGAGAAAAGGCAGGGACAATAGCTGGGGCAGCTGGCAAGCCTCTCTCCCTTCCTTACATTTGTATGCATATTATCTGCCCCAAGGTATGTGTAGCACTTGCTCCCATAATCCCAGCATTAGATCAAGAATTAACCACAAACTCTAGGAGCCACCCCAAGACTGCATGAGGCATTTGGAGAACAACTAGACATGACATAACATTCTATCCCTGCCCCCCCCCCAAGAGACTCATGCACAGCTCTTTATGCAAAGGAATTTTAGTCCATCTCTAAGAGTTGCCAAAGTCCTAACAGTTTCAGCATTGCTGCAAAGTCCAAGTCCCAAGTCTCCTCCAAGATCTAAGGCAAACTCTTAGCTGTGAGTCCCTGCACAAATGAAAAGTTAAACACTTCTCACATTCAATGGCACAAGAAAAACACCACCATCCCCAAAGGTATAAGCAACAGGGACATACAAAAGCACTGGGAATAAAGCAAGTCCAAAATCCAGCAGCAAAAACATTAAGTTCTGTAGTTCCATGTGGAACATCTGAAGCAATCTGTGGCAAATTGCGAGCTTCATGTGGTTCCACCTCTATGGAACTTCTGCTGGTTGTAGCTCCCACAGCATCTCTATCAGGCCTGCTTTGCTCCCTTCTTGCAGCTTTCCTCAGGCAATCTGTGCTCCTGGCTTTTCCATGCTTCTGGGCTTCCACAGCATGTTAGGCTTCTCACTCTCTGCTTCAAACACTGTCCTCCCAGGGGCACACTGCTTGGCCTCCCAGGCCTTCTGAAATCTAGGTGGAAGCCCTCTTCTAACTCTTCTTCTTCCTCTTCCTCTATATATTTGGTTATTCCAAGGTCTCACTATGTAGCTTAGAGGTGTGGTGATCCTCCTGCTTTCAGCCTCCCAAGCACCGAGATTACAGGTATGGACTACCACGCCCTGACTCGGTGGCCAACTCAGCCCACTCAGGAGTCTGGCCTGCATGGCATGCAGTGCCAGGGATTGAACTGCAGTCCCTGTGCTTGCCTAAGCTTGCCTGAGCAGGCACTTTAGTCTGCTGAGCTATCTCACTGGCCCCGTGGAAACCTTCTTAACCTCAGAACTCTTGCATTCTCAAAGTACATAAAATTAATGCCTAATTTAAAAAATAAGATAAAAAAAAAAAGGAGAAAAAAATCAGTGCCACATGGAAGATGCCATGTTTTATTGCCAGTAGGGGCAGTAGCCAAGCTTTCTTTTCTCTTAGCTGTAAGACTGAGTGCCTAGATCACTGAGCACTCTGAACCTGCTTCTGAGGAAGAAATTCTCTATGCCAATGCCATTCAGGAGCCTGGTGTAGCCACTGCTGCCATTCTGAAATACGGGGTTCTGAAGCTTTCTCCTCAAAGCAAAGTCTCTCACTGTTGCAGTTTTGAGGCTGCAAAGGGCAGAGACCTGCACCCTCCTGTGATACCTCAGGGCATCCTTTCCATTCTCTTGTTCCTTCTCAGCAATGGAGATCTTCTCAGCTCTATCTTTGCAGCCCACAGCATTATTGGCACTTCCTTTCTGGCCAAATTCACATTTCAAATCACCCTGCTGGATTCTTTGGTCTTGATTCTCAACATAAATCTGCCTAAAAGCCCCCAATAATAACTATGTCTCTGCCTTCTGCCAGATTAACCAGTCTGATTAACCAGATTAATCTCAATCTCAGGCAAAGCCTCTGGACACAAGCAAAATTCATACAAACTTTCTGCCAAGCCATGACACACATCATCTGGAGTCCAACAACCAATGCAGTCCTTCTTCCCAACAGTAATGTCCCTAGACTGGTCTTTACAGGCAGGATTTCTATCAGCCTTCTGGTCTTCTGAACTCTGACCAGAATCTTCCATACAGAACAGCTGAAGGTGTTTGTCTTAGTTACTCTTCTCTCATTGCTGGAACAAATACCCGACATTCAAAATAAGGGAAGAAAAGGTTTATTTAGCTCAGTTACTGGAGGTTTCAATCTACATTTAGCTGGCTCCAAGGCAGAGAGGCCCATGGCAGAAAACAACCTTTCATGATGGCAGGCAAGAGCAAGAGCCCTGGGAGAGAGCTCGCAGCGGCTCAAGCAGCTAACTTCTCTTCCTCCCTTACATTGAAATGCAAATCACCTGCCCCAGGGGAGGTGCAGCACCCATTCCCACAATAATCAATTACAAATTCCAGAAGCTGCCCCATACCTGCAGAGGCTTTGAGGGAACACCTAGACGCAAACCATAACAAAAGAAGTGTTCCAGTACTTCTTCTGTAGGCAACATCTCCAAACCCTTACTATATCTTCCCATAAGCTGTTCTAGAAAGACTCTTGAATGACATGGTCAGGTATATAGTCACAGGACTCACCCCACTTTTCTGGTACCAAATTCATTTATGTATGTATGAATGTATGTATGTATGTATGTATGTATGTATGTATGTATGTTATGGCCAGCTCAGCCTGCCCTGGGGGTGGGGCTGGCAGAGCATATGGTGCTGGGGATCAAACCGCGGTCCCTGTGGTTGCCTAAGCTTTCCTAAGCAGGTGCTTTAGACCACTGAGCTATCTTGCTGGCCCCATCTGGTACCAAATTCTTAGTTACTTTTCACTTATTGCTGGGACAAAATATTCAACCTCTGGAATTAAGGAAGGAAAGGTTTACTTAACTCACAGTTTGTGGAGGTTTCAGTCCACACTTGGCTGGCTCCAAGGCAGAGAGGCACATGGCCGAGGGCAGCCATGCATGGTGACAGAAAACAGCAAAAAGAAAAAGGGAAGGGCAGCAACTGGGGCAGCTAGCTGGCCTCTTTCCCTTCCCTCTATATGTATGCAGATTATTTGTCCCAAGATGGGTGTAGGACTCACACCCATAATCCCAGCATTGGATCGAGAATTAATCACAAACTCTAGTAGCCACCCCATGACTGCATGATGCTTTGAGGGGTCAACTGGACACAGGGGTGACCTTTCAAGCAAACCACTCCTAGCATCCTCCAGATGGGATCTTGAGATTCCCTGATAGAGGCCTATCGTGTACCACTTATCCATCAACCCATCCACCACTCATCTATTTATTCACTCCATCCATTCATTCATTTACCCCCATCAACCCATCCATCTGTCCATCCATCCATCCATCTATCCTTCTCTTTATACATCTCTTCCTCTTCTCAATGCCACCATTAGTCAAACTATGAATGTATGTATTTATTTCCCTGGGCCCCCCCTCCATATGATCTCTTGATACATTTACCTATCTCTTCATCCATCTAGCCACTCAACCTGAACACTTGTACTGAGCATACAGACAGGACTCAAACCACAACTTCTTTCTTACCAGCTTATGGACCATTGGGGTTTGAGTGCATGTGTCCAACCTGTAGGAGGTGTACTAGAGAGAAGCAGTCTAAGGCAGCTGAGCTCTTACTAATTTAAGAAATATTTCTCATTTTCACAGAGGATTACTTTTTTGGTAGTTCACTTTTTTTCCCACATTTATCCATCCTATAGGTACCACTTGTGCTTGAGGATGCAAAGAGGGGCAGGCAGATGTGGGCACTTGGAATGGCCAGACAGCTGCGTGGGCGTGGGGCATAGTGATTGTCTGGAATAGGACACAAGGTGAGCTCGGATTCTTGTGGCCACTCCTTGGTTTCAGGGACTTGCACACTACTTCCCCTGGGGTGAGGTAAGGAAACCCTGGATCAATGGGACAAGTGTGAGGGCTGAGTAGAAATGGCAAGATGGAGGGGAGGCTCATCAAGGCCAAGTGAGGGCTTGCATTGGATCCTGGTGGGCCAGGATTAGTGTCCTCTCCGAAGACATACCAGAGGCCATCCATGGCGGAGGCCTCATTCAGGATACGGCCAGAGGGAGTCTGTGACCCCGGGAGGAACCCTCTCCAGGACCACCTGCCTGCACCTTACTCTCAGATATCTGGCCAATTTGGGAGAAGCCTGCCAGTCTCTGCACTGTGGTATTCGGTCTGCATCCCAGGTGAGCAGGACAGAGGGGCAGATAGCTTTGTCTTCAGTCCTGGAGACTGCTACAGAGGTGAGCTGTGCCCCCTGCCTGTCTACCCTCCTCCCAGCATGCCCCTCCCCTTCCCACTTGCCCTGCCCCCACTTCGCCTTGCTGTGCCTCCACACTGGTCCATGCTACTCAGCACAGGTGACATTTTCTCCAAGCAGAACATCCGCCTTGCTGCATACCCTGTTCCATCCAGGTGCCAGGGAGGGTGTGGGTTGGGGAGCAGCTGGGAGGGCAGCCAGCCTGTCTTGGGGATGGGCATCCTGGGCCTCTCAGGGGAGCACATGTCCCACTTTTCTCTGGAGGGGATGCTGCTAGGAAGCATCAGGTACCTGGGGACAGTGGGGACTGAGGAGCCACCTTGGGCTCTAGATCACCCTGGCTGGTTACCCTGGAGTGGTTAGAGGAGTAGACAATCCACTCAGGCCGGACACTCATGGTGCACTGACCACATAGGTGCTCAGGAAATACCTGCAAGAATGACCTAGTGGCAAGTCTGTGCCAGCGACGCCCATGGGCTCTGTGAAGTGCTCCATCCCCTTTCTCCAGCGGCTATATCCTGGCTCCTGGCATGACTGGTAAGGAGTCACAGGCTGTGGGCGCTCTGAAATGTTCCCTCACTCTCTTGGCTGGGAAAGCACTGGGGGCTGGGCTGTGAGCAACTCAGTGACAGACATCTCCTGCCATGAGGCAGAGCATGACCTCTTCCTCAGAGCACTGTGAGGAGAGAGGACAGGACCTCTGTGCACAGGGTACATTTCAAGAGGGGCCCTCCTTGTCCTAGTTGAGGACTCTGTCCACCTTGAACTTCCAGGTAGCCCCTGGGGAGGTGCTCTTTCCACCTTCTGGGTCCCCAAAGTCAGCCCCATGAGCTTGAGACCACTGCAATAGAAAACTCAGAGTCCTCTTCCCATATATACAGGCCAGGCCCAGCAACTGTGGGCATGGGGGTTCCTGCTGAGCTAGGCTTTGCCCTGGGAGAAAGGAAAAGGAGGGAGTCCTGCGTGGGGCTGTGTGAGGTCCGCATGACAGCAATATCTAAGCTGGCCCTGGGGGACCAGAGCCGGAGCCCAGAGCTGAGGACAGGCACACAGGCACCATCCGTCATTGCATCAGGGTCTGGTCCACTCTTCCTCCTCTGGAGGGGCGGGGAAAGTGTGCAAAGACAGCTGTGGCCACCTGATGGGAGGCATGGCCCTAGGATGTCGTGGCCCTGTGTTCTGCCATGTGGGAGGATGGATGCTGTGGTGGGTATGCCTGCATAGGCACTCGGGGCAGCTGTGTGTTTGTGGCTTTATGTGTCAAAGCTGGGACACTGGATCCAAGGATTTCACATGTGGCTCATGTGTGTACACACTTGTGAAGGGGAGGCTCTGTGTGTGTGTGTGTGTGTGTGTATGTGTCTGTGTGTGCACATGTGCACCTGGAGCCCCAAGTACCCAGGCTTTATGTGGTGAGCACCTCAGCCCCAGCCCGAAGGCCAGACCCTGAGATGAAATTGCAGAAGAGATATGGAGATCTCGCACCCACCCTATGACCCCCATGCACCCCAGCCTGGGCTTCCTGGGGGTAAGTGTGCTGATCCTGTTTGGAAGCACCTGTACCTTGAAACCATAGCCTGCCCCAGGCTGATCCAGGCCTCTTCTATTCCTGTAACAGTCGCAGGGCCTCCTGAGGCCCTGTGCCTCAGGTCGGATTGAGTACCCAGAACAGCTTGTTGGGGGCTTTGTGTCCACTGCAGTGCCTCTCCTTGGCCTTCTCTCCCTTACCCTTGAGCAGCCAACATCCCTCTGCCCTGGCACTGCTCTCAATATTGGCTCACAGGTGCCACTGTGTGGCCACGTGGCCACACAGCAGAGCAGACTCCTCTTCACTGCTGTATTTCCTCCTTCCTAAGTATGAGAGAGAGAAGAGAGAGGGAGAGAGACACAGAGAGAGGAGAGAAGAGAGAGGGAGAGAGACACAGAGAGACAGCAATAGAGACCAAGACACAGAGAGATACAGAGGCAGTGAAATAGTGACAGAGAAGATAGAGACAGATAGGGACAAAGACAATGAAATAGACAAAGAGCTACAAATAGAAAGATAAAACAGATCCTGAGACAGGAAAGACAGAACGAGATACAGAGAAACCAGAAGAAAGAAAAATGAGAGCGAGAGCTGAGACAGAGGGAGGCTGCTGCTGCCCCGGGGTTCCCACAGGTGACACAGGGCTGGATCGGCAGGCCTCAGCTCACCCTGTCCCACCCAACCCTCAGCCCCCCAGGTGTCTGTGGGACCACAGTGAGGCCCCTGGTGGTAGACCCAGACCCACCAGACCCTGCCCTACCGAGACAGGTGTATCAGTGGTCTGTGTGTGTTTCCCAACCAGACCTGCCACCTGCTTACAGGGAGAAAGGGGCGCACCCCCACCTCCCCTCCTCCCCGAGATGTCCCTTCTCAGGGGCGTCCCACTGTGCTGAGGGCCTGTTTCCGGTTGCTGTGAGGCCGCCAGTGTAGCCCAGCGTAGGGAGAGTGGAGTGGCCTTGTTCAGAGCTGTAGTCTAAGTATGGAGCCCACGACGGCCACACAGCCTCTGTGGACAAGCTGTGGCCAGGACACTAAAGTGACACTAAAGTGTCCCTGCTGAGAGGTCCATGGCCGTGGGCTGGGGCAGACCCAAAACTGCCCTTGGCTGGGAGCTGGGGGTTCTTCATGATCTCCACAGACCAGAGGAGGGCCTCGCACCCCGCCCTGCAGTCTGGGGGCTGCTGTGAGCTCCTTTGCAGTTCTAACTTGAAGTTTCCTGCACATCCCTAGAGAACCTCACCTGCTGGTGAAGGGAATCAGGACCTCCAAGGACAGAGAGGGTCTGCCAGCTCTCGACAGGCCCTGGGGTGGGAGAAACGGACCGTGAGCATCCAGCTCAGTTCAGCCAGTACCAGTGGGTCCTGGGAGTCCAGGAGGCCCTGACAGCCTCCATAGAGAGCCCTACATGGTTTGCGCCGCCTAGCGGCCGGCCAGCTGAATATCTCCTTCCAGCCTTGAGGCCTGTTGCTTGGGCCAGCTGGTGCGGAGCGAGGTGAACCACATGGGGGCACCAGCGCACAGGCATCTCTGGGAAGAAGACGGGTGATCAGGGCTGCAGCCTAGGGGGAGGTGGCCCCACCGGAAACGCAAGACAGGAAGGCAGAGAAGAGGGCTGCGGATCAGCCCAGCTGGGGCCGAGGCTAGGAGTGGAGGCAGCACGCTCCGCTCCAGGCCTGGGGCGCGTGCAGCTGCCTTGGCAACACAGGACATCCTGTGGGGGCTCCCTGGGCTCCTTCCTTTCCAGGGTCAGGCTGTCGCCTTCACCTTGGAGACAGTGGACAGTGAATCCAAGGCTATCAGTGCCCCTGTCTGAGGCACCTCTGAGGACTCGGTGGGGTGGCACTGCCAGTGCCACCCGTTACCTGCCCACACTGTGTCCCTACCTGTCTCGTGACTTTTCTTTCGTTGCTAGGACAAAATACCTGACACCTAGAATTAAGAAAAGAGGGTTTATTTAACTCGGTTTGTGGAGATTTCAGTCCCTTTTGGCTGTCTCTAAAGCAGAGTGGCACATGGCAGAGGGCAGCAGTTCATGATGGTGGAAAATAACAAGAGCAATGAGACCAAAAAGGGAGGGGTGAGAGAGGAGCCTCTTCCTGTCCCTTACATTGTCTGCAGGCTACCTGTGGGGCGGATGCAGCTCTTACACCGCTAATCCCAGCACTGGACCAGGAATCAGTCACAAACTCCGTAGCCTTCTCCATAACTGCATGAGGCTTCAGGGGGCATTGAGACACAAACCTTGCCCTTTCCTGGGCATCCCAAACTGCCCCACTCTGGTCCTTCCTCCACCTCTGCCCAAGTTGTGCCCTCAGACTCCTGCTGGACCCTCTCCGACTGGGTGCTGAGCAGCCTGCACCTAGGCCTTTCAGGAGAGCCACCCAGTTGTGCCTTCTGTCTCTGCATTGCCTGGAGCCCTGCCTGTCCCCAGAAGGAGCAGCAAGGCCACCTGTCAGGGTGACATAGACCAGGGCTACTGTTGCAGGGAGGCCGAGGAGCAGAGCTGCTCTGCGGAGCCCGCAGGCAAGGTCTCGAAGAGCATCTGGGAAGACGCTGTGTGCCCCCCAAGCAGGGCAGCCCAGGGCTGGCACCCAGGAGGCCCTGCAAGGCTGTTGCCTCACCCTGCCACCTATGATATCAGCATCCAGGCGGAGACACTGGAGCTCATCAGGAAGTGGCCACTGAGGCCCTGAAGCTGGATCTTCTCTCCCTGCTGGCTGCTACCCTTCCAGGGCCACCAGCCAGCAAGGAGCAAAGCCAGCCCCACCCATGTCTCAGAGCTGCCTGCGGGCCTCCAGGCCTAAGCCTGATTCCTGTCACTTCCATCAGACACTGTGTCCATCTGGAAAAAAGTGTTTGTCCCTCTGTGGGTTGGACCTGTAGCCACAGCAGGAAGGGCAAGGAGAACAGCTGCCTGCAGTCACCCCCCTTGCAGAATCTTCAAGCTCTGGGCTCTGTCTCCTGGGGCTCAGAGCCCCTCCAAAGAAGAAAGCCCTGTTCCCTCTCTCTTGGGGCTGCACACAGGGCCACTTGGCCTTGGCTCCTCTAGGGCCCTGCTCCTTCTAGGGAGTCCCTATCTGGAGTGAGGGAAGACAGGCCTGCTGTTAGCAGAGGGAACCCCTCACTGCCTCAAGCAGGGTCAGCAGCGATGGAGAGCTGGCCACGTGGCTTCCCACATGGTCCCCTGCCCACACACGTGTATGTGGCTAGCGCACCCCGTGGCCAGACGGGTCTTCCTCCTCCTGAGATGCATAAGGCTTGCTTCTGTTATGCAGCACAGGGCAGGAAAGAATGGGTGGGCCCGGCCTCGAAGTGGGGGCAGCCCATGTGACTGCATCCGTGGCTCATCCTGAGAAGCTCACGACACACAGTCCCCTCCACAATGCGTCCCAGCATGGAAGGACTGTGCTGTCTGATTATCTTAGACATGGCGATAGGCACAACATTGCCACCGCTGGAGTCAAGCCCTACGCCTCAGCCCCACAGTGCCTCCCCGTTTGAGGAAGAGCCTGCGACGCTGGCATGAGCCGCCCACGGGCACAGCCAGCACCTTCTGTTCCTGCAGGTCCCAGGGGTGGGGCGCGCTGTCCCGGTGTTTGTTCTAGGAGGCTCAGGGAGCTGATTTCCTCTACATTATCATTTTTTTTAACGAGCATGGATTACTTTTATAATCAGATTTTTTTTCAGCTAAAAATACTGTAGTTATCTTCAATTGCCATCCACCTGATTTCAAAAGGTCACCGTGCGCCTGGTGACAAAGTCAATAGACAGAGACACAAGCTGCCACGGCCCTCTTCCGCTGTGACCTCAGGCTACAGACGGAGAGCAGCCTCCAGCAGGTTCGAGGATGTGGGAGCAGGCGCTGACAGCAAAGGCTGGGGCTCTGCCCTCCTCCCGCTCCCCACCTCCTCAGAGCCCACCTTTCTGGGCAGGGCTGGGCCACTTAGGCCCTAGGGCCCAGAGGTACTGGCAGCACTGGCGGGTGCTCAGGGCTGGCACAGCACAGGCATCACGCGGGCCCTGGATGGCACATGCCTGCAATCAGCTGCCGCGTGTATGTGTGCCTGTATGCGTGCGTGCGTGCGTGCGTGCGTGCGCGCGTGCGTGCAGGCCTGTGAGAAGTCCGCATGCCCTAGCTTGCGTCTGGTTGATGGAGACAGATAGCAAACGTGGTCCAGGTCTACCCTGAGCATTAATGAGCTGCTGTTTCCACAGATAGCAGATCAGTGCACTGTTAGACCCATGGGTACCTTCCAGACCTTCCCCGGGGCCCTGGGCTGTCAGCGCCCACCCTGCTCTGCAGCCCCTGTGGACTCCTGTTCCTGTTTCCTCTTTGAAAAAGCCCAGGAGAAGGCTTCTAACGTGCAGCTGGGAGCAGACACGGTGTCTCTGCTGCAGTCGCAATTAAGCCAGTAGCATCCAGGGAAGGACGCGCTCTGAGCCCTTGGGGCCACGCAGGCAGGCAGCTGCGTGGACATGCATCCCGGGCCTCTGTTTCCTACAGTTGTGATCACTTTGCCGGGTAATGGGAGATAACGCGCCTTAATAAAAAATCAATGAACAGTCCTGAGGCTTTTTAATGGCAAAAAAGCAAATAGAATCTGAGATTGACCAACCGGAGAAGTCAGCACCTCTTGCCTGCCAGGGCCACGGAGCCCCAGGCTGTGCCCAACCTGGCGGGGTCTGGAGCCCTAACCAGGTCATGCCTTCCAGGCCCCTGCCATCTCTGGAGGCTGGGCAGCCATGGGGAGGAGGCATCCTGTTTCTAGAACCACATCCAAGAAATGGCCCCAAGAGGAAGGCAGGGAAGGTCCTGATGCCACATTCTAGGACACTGGCCTAGGCTGAGTCATGGAAGACTTCGGGACAAGGTCCAGTCCTCGGTCACCTCACTGCCCATAAGGAGGGCACTGGCAGAGCAGTAGTGTTGCTGTGAATCAGGCTTGTGCCCTGGGGCAGCCCTAGTAAACCTGTGCCCCTGCTGCTGGGCTCTACAGACCCCCGGGAGCATTGCCCAGTGCACAAAGGGCACCAGGGCTCCCACTATGCTGCCCCTGGCTCTGTACCTCTAGCCTCCGTGACTAAAATGAACGAGGAGAGCCTCAAGGGCGTGTGTCATGCACGGTGGCCCAGTGACTGGCCAGCCCACTCTGGGTCTGTGTGTCTACCGGCCTCTAGCCTCCTGAGTAGGGGGCCACTCCCTTGCCTCCACGTGGTCAAGAGTCAGCTTTGACCCCTACTGGCCCATCCTCTGCCCCACACTCTGGGCAAGCTGAACTCATGTGAAAACTCCAGAGGATAGTAAATTGAGCAAGCTGGCAGGATAGCTCAGTGGACTAAGTGCCTGCTTAGGCAAACGCAGGGACCAGAGTTTGATCCCTGGTACCACATACCACACCACCCCCACCCTCAGACACACTGAGCCAGCCACAGAGCCCGGACATGGTGGTGCATGCCTGTAATCCCAGCACTAGGGAGACTCAAAACAGGAGGATCACTACAAGTCTGAGCTACATAGTGAGACCCTGTATCAATATATTAACATAAAATAAAATAAGAGCAACTCCTCCTCTGCAGGAGTTATTCTCCTTTGAAAGATTCCTTTTTCTGTCTATTGTATTATATTTTATTTCGCTTTTTAAAAATTTTATTTAATTTCATTTTTCTTAAACCTCATTTATTTGTTTGTGTTGTGGCAGGCTCAGCCTGCCCTGGGAGTGGGGCTGGCGCAGCATGTGGTGCTGGGGATCGAGCCGAGGTCCCTGTGGTTGCCTAAATTTTCCTAGGCAGGCACTTTAGGCTGCTGGCCCTATAGTCAAATACACATAATATAAATCTCCCTTCATAGCCATGTTTCAGGGCACAGTCCAGGGCATTAGGCACATTTACACTGTTCTGTAGCTGCTGCCACCACCCACCGCCAGATCTTCCTCACCTTCCCAGCTTCAAACCCTGTCCCCATTAAACAGCCGCCCTCACCCGCCTCCCCAGCCCTGGCACTTCCATTCTGCTTTTTGCCCTTGCAGATCCAATGCCTCTAGAGATCTCATGTAAGCAGAATCGTGCAGAATTTGTCCTTTTCTGCCTGGATTATGTCACTCAGCACAGTGTCCTCAAGGTCCACCCAGGTGGTGACATGTCAAGATTTCCTTCTTCTTGAAAGCTGAGTGGCTATTCCATCAAGCAGACGGGCTGCCTTTTGATTTTCCTTTCCATTTGGTAGACGTGCTACTAGTTTCAATCCTTACAACAAAATACCTGACATAAATCAATGTAAAGGGGGAAGACTTGTTCTGGGTCACAGTTTTAGAGGTTGGTGCCCAAGCCCACGTGGCTGTGTTGTTCTGGGGCTGTGGTGAGGTTGAACATAGCAGCAGAAGTGTGTGGCAGAGCAGCATAGCACTTCACCTTGTGGAAGGCAGGAGGCAGACACAGAGCGAGGAAGGGCCCCGGGGACAGGGTCTACCCTTCCAGGACAGGGCTGCACAGGGTACACTGTCCACCATCACCCAACAGTGTCTTCACATCCAAATCCTTCAATGAATCAGCCCATGATGAAGCCAGAGCCCTGTGATCCCATCCTTCTACCAAAGCCCCTCTGAGCACGGCTGTATTGGAAGCCGAACCTTCAGTACAGGAACCTTTGGGGGACATCCCAGATCCAAGCCAGAATCGTAGAAACCTGAGCTTTTCTTTGACTTTTTCACTGTAGTGAAGAACAAAATATTACAAGGGCTCATGCACTATTTCAATGTGGACACAGGTTTTCGTTTCCTTGGCGTAGGTACTAACTGTGGAGTTGTCACATTGTGTGGCAGACCCGTGTTTGACACCTGAAAACCTGACAGGCTGTTTTCCAAAATGGTGTCAGTATTTCCATTGCTGCTGTGAGGACTCCAGTGTCTCCACTCCCTCACCAGTGTTTGTGGTTTTCTATTCCCTGGATAGCAGTGTCCGGTGGAA
>PVKN010018408.1:0-16857 GCA_004027915.1 Capromys pilorides
AATTGGAAGTTGATGCCAAATAAAATGTAGGAAATTATTTAAATACATGAATACCTAACAGTGCCATTCAACATTCAATAAGTCACTGAAAAAATGTGAAGAGAAATTTTAAAATGTTTTGAAGAAATACAAATACAGCATTGCAAAATTTATGGGATACAGCAAAAGCAATGCCAATAGGGAAGCTTATAGCAGTACATGTCTACATCAAAAGGTAGATTTAAAAACATAATATAATGATTCATTTCAAGGAGCTGAAAAAATAAGACCATATCATACCCCAGCTTAGAAGGGGAAAAAGAATAGCAAATTTCACAGTAGAAAGAAAAGGCCAGAACCTCCCACAGAAGACCAATGAATCAGAGTCAGTGTTTTGAAAAAATAAACAAAATTTATGAGCCTTTAGCTAGATTAAACAAGAAAAATAGAGATGGAGGCTTTCTGTGGCTTATGTCTGGATGTCCCCCAAAGCCTCATGTGCTCACGGAAGGTGGGCTTTTTGGAGGCGGCTAAATTTAGAGTTTGTGATTGGTTTATTGTCCAGCGGTGGGATTGGCAGTATGTGTGCCACACCTCCGCCAACGCAGGCAGCCCACGCGATACAAGGGAGGGAGTAGGGCCGCTTCTCTCTCTGCCCCGTTTGCTTTTGTACTGTCTTCCACCACCATGAACAGCCGCCCTCTGCCATGAGCCACTCTGGCTTGGAGCAGCCAAGTATGGGCTGAAACCTTCACGAACTATAAGCTACATAACCTTTCCCTCCTTCATTTCAGGTGTGGAGTATCTTGTCTCAGAAAAGAGAGAAAAATCACCAGTTTGAGGCTGAAGATGTAGCTGAAAGGTAGAGTTTATGTTTAGCATACAGCAGGCCACGGGTTAGAGAGAGAAAGTGTGTGTGTGTGTGTGTGTGTGTGTGTGCACGCATGTGTGCATGTGTGTGGTGTGTGTAAAGACAGAACCAAAATAGATAAAATCAGGGGTGAAAACCAAGTCGCATAGCTGATATTACAGAAATGCAAAGGATCATTAGGAATGACTATGAAGAGTTAAACAACAACAAACTAGAAAACCTGTAAGAAAAGAATTAATTTCTGGGCACACAAAACCTATCAAAACTGATGACATGGCAAACCTTCCAAGGGTGATCAAAATAATAGATTATGCTTAAGTTTTAAAAACTGTATTATAGCTAAAGACCCATGGCCACTCAGATGCCTTACCTCTCCCCTGCCCCGGGCTCCTCTGAGCACACTTACTCTACTCTTCTTGCGCCTTTCTCTGGGAGGCCCCTTTTGTGAGCATCTTTGTTTAGTGGGATAAAAACTATGACTTGTGCTGCCAAGGGCCACCCAGCAAAAAAAAAAAAAAAACAGGCTCATAGAGCTATGCAGGTGGTCCTTACCACTTGCTCACTACAGCAGGTGAAGCTCAGCCTCTGGATCAGCCCCAGAGGGAAAGCAACTATGAGAGGTAAAGCCTTTAAGTTGATTAGGACTTTGAGGAAGCTGCCATATGGTAGCTAATGATTCTCAGGAAAGACGACGTCCAGAAGTGCTTGAGGACAAGGCAGCAATGATGGCGGAAGTGTGTTGATGCAATGGGGGCCTACTTTGAAGGATTTTAATGGCTATATGTTTGTTTTTTTTTTTTTTTACTGCAATAATTTTCCTGGTACCACCCAAAATTTATTTATTTATTTATTTTCTTCTTTTGAGTCCTTATATTAGGGAGACTATATGATATTGGCATATGTTAGTCTGGTTTATTTCACTCATGAGTATATGTTCAAGATACATCCATTTATATATGAAGTCTTCTAGTCTATCATTCCGTATAGCTGAGTAATATTCCATTTTTTGTGAAAATGCCACATCTTTTTCAACCATTTTTCAGATGATGGGCATTTTGGTTGTTTCCAAGATTTGGCTATCACAAATTGTGCTGCTATGAACATAGGTGCACAAATATCACTATTATATGATGTTTTCAGTTCTTCTGGAAAAATTCTCAGTAGGAGAATAGCTGGATTGAATGGGATTTCTAGTTCTAGTTTTTTAAGGAGGCTCTGCACTGCTTTCCATAATGGTTGCACCAGTCTACATTCTCACCAGCAGTGGAGAAGGGTCCCTTTTTCCCCACAGCCACTCCAACACTTGTTGTTGGTTGATTTCTTTATAGTAGCCATTCTTTCTGGGGTGAGATGGTATCTAAGTGTTGTTTTAATTTGCATTTCATGGATGGCTAGTGATGTGGAGCATTTCTTCATGTACTTATAAGGCTTGTTGAATTTCTTTCTCTGAGAAGTGTGTGTTCATCTCAGATGCCCATTTCTGGATTGGATCTTTGAATTTTGGGACGTAATGGTTTTTAGTTCTTTATAAATTCTAGAAAGAAGACCTTTGTCTGAATACTTATTAGTTAAAATCTTTTCAAAATTTGTGGGTTGTCTTTTCACTCTGTTGGTAATTTCTTTTGACGTGAAAAAAAAAAACTTCTCAGCCAGAGGAGGTCCCATTTGTTGATCCTTTCAAGTGTTAAATGTGCATTTTGATTTTTTGTCCATGAACTTTTTGCCTACCCCGATGTCTTCAAGGTTTTCTCCCTGTAATAATTTTTTTGTTTAATCACACAGTGTATTTTTGGATCACATCTTGTACTGAAACAGACCTACAATGAGTAGTGAGGTTAAATCAGTGATGAAGGTTTTCCAACAAAGAACTCAGTATCAGATGGCTTTGCTGCTGGATTGCAGCAAAATTTTAAGGAAGAACTAACACCAGTTCTTCTCATCCCATTCCAAAATATTGGAAGAGAAGGAATTTGCCGAACTTCATATGAGGCCAGCATTATCCTTATCAGCAAAACCAGACAAGGACATAAGACAAAGGGAAAACTACAGACCAACATCCATGGTGAATGTAGAGGCAAGAACTCTCAGCAAAAGTAGGTACTAGAAAATTGAAGCCAACAGTATGTCACTAATGACTATATTTTTTTGGTAATTTGCCTGTCTATAGCTGGTAATCTGAACAACTATTTTGAAGATAACAATATGCAATGTAACAATCATTAACTTTTTTTTAAATTTTGTGTATTTGGTACAGAGTCTCACTACACAGCTTGGGCTTGTAGTAATCCTCCTGTTTCAGCCTCCCCAGAGCTGGGATTACAGGTGTACACCACTGCACCCAGTCTTGGTGGCCACCTTGGTGAGCTGGTGTTGGGGCTGGCATAGCATTCGGTACCCAGGATTGAGCCCAAGTCCTTGAGCTTGGCTAGGCAGTGCTTAGATCACTGAGCTATCTCCACAGCCATAACCATTGTTTGTTTGTTTTTTTAATGTCATGGCCAGCTCAGCCTGCCCTGGGGATGGGGCTGGCGCAGCATGTGGTGCCAGGGATTAAACCACAGTCCCTGCAGTTGCCTAAGCTTGCCTAAGCAAGTGCTTTAGACTACTGAGCCATCTCACCACCGCTCCCCCCCCTTTTTTTGAGATAGGCTCTCACTATGCAGGTCAGTCCGGCCTTGAGCTCACTTCGTAGCCCAGGCTGGTCTCAAACTCACATTGATACTCCTGCCTCAGCCTCCTGAGTACTAGGACTGCTGGCATAGCCCACCATGCCTGGCCATAACCATTGTTGGTTTTCTGTCATCTTATTTTGAAGCTTTGTATTGTTTTTAATGTTCTTTTTTATTTTTTACTCCTTTTACAATGAAAAGGCTATTAGAAATGAATTCAGTGAAGTCATAGGGCATAAAAAGTGGCGTTTTTGTGCACAATGAACACACTTGCTGAGGAGAATATCACAAAAGCAATCTCCTTCCCAGTATTATAGCTCTGACAAACCAACAAATCAACTGTCCAACCAACTGACCAACCAACTAACCATCCAACCAACCAACCAACCAAAACAACCAGCCAAACAACCGACATCTAAGAATAAACTGACACAAGGAAGTGGAAGACTCCTACAGTGAAATTTATAGAGTCCTGATATTTGAAAAAGAAAAGAAAAAAAAAAAACCTCTCATATGTTTACGTACCAAAAGAATTAATATTGTTAAAATGTCCATATTATTCCAAGCAATTTATACATTCATGATCTCCATTAAAATATCAGTGATGTTCTTCACAGAACCAGATAAATGAACAATCCTAAAATTCACATAAAATTACAAAGGCCCTAAGTAGTCAAAGTGTGGAACTAAAAGAACAAATGGAGGCATCATGGGGTCTGGTTTCAAGGTGCACTATAGTCCTTGTGACCAAAGCAGCGTGGTGTTGGCATAAGAACTCGCGAGTGGGCAGGAGGGAGAAGGCAGGCATGAGGCCGCGAGTCTGTGGTTTATGCTCAGCAGAGACCCCCAGCACACACCTGGAAGGAGGACAGCCTCCTCAGCAGATGGCACGGGATGAGAACCTGGGCATTCACATTTGGACAATTGAAACCTTAACCCCACCTTTCATCCTATATGAAAGTCCACTCAAAATGAACCAGATACCTAAATATAAGATCTAGAAAATGAAATTACTAGAAGAAAAAAAAGGGAATACTCTGCTTAGACATTAGAATAGGCAATGAGTTTTTCAAATAAAAGCCCCAAAACACAGACAACAAAACCAGATATGGACAAGTGGGATTGTGCCACGCAAAGGAGCTTTTGCACAACAAAAGACACACAGAACAGAGAGACAACCTGTAGGACGGGAGGAGGAGATGTTTTCAGTTGTTTAGCTAAGAAGGATGACAATCCAGAAAACATGAGGAACTGAAACAATCAACAGCAAACAAATCCAATGAAAATGTGCGCTTCACCAAAGAGTAAGTACAATGTTTGAATATCTTTAGCCACTGGATAAATGCAAGTTAAAACCACAAGGAAAAAGGCGAAAGATTTATACAACCTGAAAGAAAAGGCTCAAGTCAACAGCTTCCGACATTGCCAGTTCTGCTGATAACCCACTATTCTATGGACTATTGGGCTATTATATGCCTACTTTCTCTTAGTGCAATGAGAAGAAAGATTTGTACCAATAGTGCTTAGAAAAGACATCATGTCTGCATCTTGTGCTCTGAACAACTACCATGAAGACAACAATATGCCATGTATTAATTATTGCAACTGTCCTACTAACCTGTTTTGAAACTGTCTCATTGTTATTCCTTTCTCATTAAAATTAATACAATTTAAAAAACCACAAGGAGATACCATCTAACCCCAGCAAAAATGACAGCTATAAGAAAGACAAAAATAATAAATGTTGGTGAGGATGTGGAGAAAAGGGACTTCATACAGTGTTAGTGGGAAGAAAATTAGGACAGTTGTTGTGGAGAGTGACCTAGAAGTTCCTGAAAAGCTAAACTAGACCTGTCATAGGCTCCAGATAGAAATCCACACCAGATACCTGCATGCCCATGTTTGTTGTGGCACCATGCATGATAATCAGAGGCACCGTGGGGCCCACCAGTGGATGACTGTGTAAACCAATGTGCTCAACGTGGAGCACTCTTCAGCCACAGGAAGAGAAATCCTGTCATTTGTGACAAAGTGGCTGGGGCTGGAGGACATGCTGTTAATGACAGTTAGTGACATCAGGCACCATATGCCTAATACCCACACGTTCTTTCTCATAGGTAAGAAATCAAAAGCAGCAGCAACAGAAACCCAATTATGAATGCAGAACAGCAACTGTGGAACCTGGGAGAGGGGAGTGGAGGGGAGACCGAGGAGTTGGAAGACAGGTCCTAAAGCACAGTGAGAGAGAGGTGTAAGCTGCAGCGATCCGCAGTACTGGGGCAGGCTGCCATTCAAAGCGAACTGTTACAGGTTTTAGGAAGAGTTGGAAGAGAATTTCAGAGTCTTCCACATAAGGAAATCCCAGGAGATAGAAATGCTCAGGACCCTGGGGATTAGTGGATGCTCTACACATGAACTCAAATATCAGCTGGTACGCTCTGAGCACGCATGATTGCAATATGCTAAAATATTAATTGATAAAAACTGTCATGTAAATCTATGCAAATACCAAACATGCAGGTTTCATTACCATTGTTCTAACAGACTCCACCCTGAAATCTTGAAATTGACCCAGATACTCAGCCATGAGAAAATGGTTTAATGTGTGTGGTAAGTTATGTGACACTCTGACACTGTTAAAAAGAATTATGAAGCTTTTGTCTAATAATATGAATAAAAGAAGCTAAATACAGTCCTTACAGCCATATGGAATTCTGAAATAGGAAGAAAAACTATGGCAGTAGAAGTTAGCCAAGTGACTTCTCAAAACATGGCTATAAGGACTAGCAGGAAAAGTATACAGAAGTTTCAAGAGACGACAGAACTCTTGTACGTGCCCCTGGCTGATGTGGGTGCTTTTGTCAAAGGCAGTCAGGCTTTAAAAAAAAGTTGACTTTGTAAGTGGTTCATACTTTTCCTGATAAATAAAACAGGCTTTTGGGTTTTGAGACAGGGAAAAAGATCGAACTAACCCCTTCATCCAAATTGAATTGTACATGAAGATGACATGCAAACTGAGGTTTTTGCATGTTGTCACCTGTACAATACACTTCAGGGAACAAAGAGAAGAAGGTGTCCAGAAGAAGACACTCACCTGACATGCTGAGTCTGTGTGGTGCTGGGCCAGGCCTGGCAGACAGAGATAGGCAGAGGAGAGCTTTGCAGCAGTAGTGCTCAGGGGATGGATGTCAACCGTGCTCCAACCGAAGTTCTACAGGCCGGGGCCAGTGGGAAGACAGGGTGGGGATCCCCACCGTGTCTTTAGGAAACTGGGAGGGTGTGAGCAGCTGGAAGTCAGAGTCAGCCGCAGACGCATCTGCTTTTCTTTTTATCTGCAAAAGTTCTTAGTTCTCTAAAGGCAGGCCTGCCACCCAACACCCCCCTTTGGTTTTCTCCAGCTGGGGATGTCCTTGGTCTCCTGCATTTCTGAAGGACACTTCCACTGGGTGGAGGGTTCTTGGTTGCCTTTAGACAAGGAATTGGCTATGAATAAGGTGTCATTTCTCTCTGATTTTATAAAATTAGTCTTTAATTTTCAAATTTTTGATTATAGGCATTATAGTGTGGATTTTATTGGTTTATCTTACTCAAGGTTTTCTGGGATCATTGGATCCTACAAGTAGGTCTCTGGTCACTTTTCTGTCACAGGGACAAAATACGTGACACTGACAGGCTAAAGCAGAAGAGACTCATCTTGTCCTATGGCTTTAGTGCGCTCAGTCTCTGGGGCAGGACCACGCCCCACTAGATCACAGCACGCGTGACCACCTCTTCTGACCACGCCCCATGGTGGCACGTAGGGAGCTTCTTGGGGCACTTTTAATTTACACCCCATCAGTCTCCTACCAAGTGCTGGATAATCTCAGCTGAGCATCTTTCAAATACTCTTTTAAGTTCTCTCCTTTTCTTCTTCCCTTTTGATACTTAGGCGATGTGAATGTTCCTGAAACTCTGATCTGTTAGTTTGTTTTTTCCCAGTGTCCTGTTCCTATTACCCAGGGGGTGCATTTTATCAGTTTGTCCCCAAGCTCGCAGATTCCAGCTTCTGTCACCTGCATTCTTCGATGGCTGTAACTTGTGTCCTTGTACTGTTCAGCTCTAGAATGTCTTTTCCGTTCCTTTTCATAGCTTCTACCTCCTTGCTCACCCTTTCCCCGTCCTCTTCACACGCCCGTTGGACCAGGCTCCGTCCAACCCGCCTCCGGCTGCTGAGAGCTCTCTGTCTTCTTCAGTCAGGTTGGAACTTCCCTACTCCTTGGAATAAGGGCTGGCCTGCCTTTGGGTCCTGGACCTTCGGCCAAGTCCATGTGGAGACATCGGCTCTGGGCGCCAGAGGCCCTGGCCCTGTTTCTGTGTAGCACGCAAGCCTTCAGAGCCTTTGTGACAGGACAGTGACCCACTGGAGCCACGGGTGCTGCTGGGCTCAGTTAACCCTGGCAGGTGCTGGCTGTGGGTGCAGGAAGGGCTTCCCCAGGCCAGGTGTGGGTGTCTCTTGGTGCAAGAGGGGACTTCTCAAGCCTGCATGGCTTCCTAGCCACACTGCTTTCAGTGGCTGTGACCCTGCCACTGTGCCTGTCCACCTTCTTCTAACTGGAGATGGAAAACCCATCTCCATGAGGATTAAGAGGCTTCCAGCACGACGCTGCCTGCCTCTGGGTGGGACAGCACCTCACGGGCTGGGCTCCTTGCCGCGCTGGGAACCCCGGCCACGGTCCTGTTTCCACTTCATCTGTCACAGGGGAGGCGAACATCAGCATATGGGAACGAAATGGTCCTCAGAGCAGCCATCAGCGGGGCATCGCGCCCAGGGCCTCTTTTTGCACTGGAGGATCCCCGGGGCCAGGTAAGGCCTGGTGGGAAAGGCCGCCCCGCTCAGACTGCTCCTCCTCAGTGTGGCTGTGACCACAGTCAGCCCTCAGCCCGAGAGCCCTACTGGGCTCGCCCAGCATCCTCTTCCACAAGTCCACCCGTCCTGGGTGAGAAAAGACCACCTGGGCCCCCTGTGTTCCTAGGAGGAGGGGCAGAGGGCGAGTCCAAGTGTCTCCTGTCCTTGTCCTCAGCCGGAGAGAGGGCATCACCCTCTCCGCTCCTGCCCGGCGGCCCCGGGCACGCCTTGGCCTCTGCTCCTCCTCTGCACTGCAGCTGGCTGCGTCTTGGCTCCGAGAGGCCAGCTAATTAGCCCCGCGCCTGCCAGCAGAGAGAGAGAGTGGACAAACATGGGAGGGGATTGTTGGGGGGGGCGGCAATTTGTTGGAGGCAATGAAATGCAGCGCGTTCTGCCTCCTGCTAAATTACCATATGTGCTAATTGTGTATGCACCAGTAATTGTTGGCTGCTGCTCATTTACATTTGATTATTATATTTGCTGTTTTTAATTGCATTTGAATATTTCTGCCGCTGGTACCGTCTGGATCGCCATTAGCTGCCGGCAGCTCGCAGGGCTGCTTCTGCTAATGAAATGCGCCCTTCTACGGGAGCCTCCGTCTAGTCCAAATAATGACAGCAGCAGTTGCGATGATGACCATAACAGTGGCCAGGACAGCTGGTCAGAGCACCCACTGGGTCCCTGGACCTCTCCTAGGTATTGGTCCACAGAGTGTGGAATTCTGCATTTAACTGAATTGGGGTTATTTTCCAGCTCAGTTCTTTACTAATGTGTGACTTTCGGTACTACTGTGTGGCACTGGACAAGTTTCTGAACCTCTCTGATCTTCAACATTCTCATGTCAGAAATAGCCTGCATTGCAGAACTACTGTGCAGAACCAGGAGCGGCAGTACGTCAGAAGGCCTGGTGCGTGCCGGGCTTAGCAGACGGTGACCACTAACTTCTGAAATGCAATGGTTGCTGCCTTCGCTAAGGACCCCAAGTCGCTCCCTGGGCTGGCCTGACTCCCTCTGCCATGCACTGGCTGCCTCACAGCCGGGCTCCCCAGGGCACAGAGCTGAATGTGCGGCTCGTCCATGGTCACAGACTCAAAGGCTCTCTGCACCTGCAGGGCGATTTACAGGCCTCGACGCTGGAGTGAGGGACGATGGCGTGAGGTAGCCAGGGCCCTGGGGACTGTGGACTCCTCCTGGCTGCAGGGCATGGTGAGGACACAGGCTTAGCACCCCCTTGGTCAGCATGTCCCCTTCCTGAGGCCACCCGGGTAGGACACCCAGACTCCAGCTCCAGCTCCAGCGAGCGGCCGGCCTTGGGGTACTGTGAGGTCACTGAGGCTCCGGGGTCGTGCACGGAGGCCAGCTGCCCTCCCCACCCTCCTCGGCCCCCTTTCCCACCACTCCTTCTCGAGAGTGTGGATCTCTCAGGTGTTCCCTGTGTACCGCACCCGGTGACTTCCACCGGAGTCTGCGCCCTAAGTAGCCACCTTGCAACGCAGGTTGCTGCTGCAGGTTGGCCGGCCCCGCCGGCAGCAGACACACGCTGAGGTTCTTTTCCTATGTGCACCTTTCCCTGGCGGCTCCCTGCCTTGGTCCTGCTGCTCGCCCTTTCCAGAAGTCTCTTCCCAACCCAGGAGCCCAGAGAGCCCTGGGCCTCCAGGAGGCTCGCACGGCCCCCACACACCGTTCCAGGCAGGCGATGGCCGGGGCCTCTGGGCAGTGCTGGTCTCACTGCGCTGTGACCTTCTGACTAAGCTGCCTGCTTCTGGCCCAGCTGGGCGCCCCTTGTGGCTACATCTCAATCACCACAGTGCCTGGGCCTGGTGCACGATGGGAGGTTAGCAAATTTCTGCTTAAAGTACAAAAATCGCTCCACACCAAGTGCTGGGAAACTGAGGGGTGTTTTGTGAAGATGTTGCGTGTTTGCTCTGTGGGGAGAACTCAGCGTCATGTGGAAGCTTCCTCTCTGTCTCACTGAAGGAAGACTTGCAGAAAATCTTGAGAAGCTGTAAATTGTGCTATGTAAGGTTCTGTGTGTGAGAGAGAGGGACAGAGAGAGAGACAGGCAGACAGAGACAGAGAGAGAGAGACAGACAGAAAGACAGACTGATAGATAAGACTGAGGAAGAGATAGAGACAGAGACAGAGAGACAGGCAGACAGAGACAGAGACAGACAGACACAGTCAGGCAGAGACAGAGAGACAGACAGAGACAGAGACAGAGACAGGCAGACAGAGAGAGAGACAGTCAGGCAGAGAGAGAGAGAGATAGACTGACAGACAGACCGACAGACAGAGACAGAGACAGAGACAGAGAGCACTCCTCATCACTGCAATGAGCCACCCCGGCACAGGCTCCTTGTGGAGAAGAGGTTTATTCAGTGTACGTCTTCGAAGCCCCACATTCCAAGACCCAGAAGTGGATGTCTTGAACAGGAGCAGGGCTAGAGGATGGGATGGAGAGGTGAGTCTGTTCACCGCCTTCTCTAGAGAGCACTTCCACAGGAACCCATGAGAAGCACCTCGTACTCTGGGTGACCTAAAGAGCTCCCATGGGCCTTGGCTCCCAATGGCACCTTAGTTACCACAGGCTGCGGGGAAACATCTACCGTGCTCCCACCGCAGCAGCGCCGTACACACGTCCACCTAGGGTCTCTGCGGGTCTCCATGGGGTAGGGGGATCGTGGGGAGCAGGGGCACAGGCCCTGACTCCAGCCCCAGCCCCGGCCTTGCACAGGCAGGCTTCTTGCTGTGGGGCCACCTTGCTCCCCGTCTCCTCCCACACTCGGGGCTGGTCCCCCCACGTCATCTTCTGTAGCCTTCCTGAGCTCTGGCAGTGGGTTTGAAATTCTGAGCTCTATGCACTGAGGCCTCTGGGGTCTGCGCCTTACCATTCTGTTTGTGTCCTCTCTGCCCTGGAAGTGTGCTTTTGCCAGCGAGTTCCCACTGCACACCATCTTTCCGGCATCCTAAAAGCTGTTTGGAAACTAAGTCAACTCACACAGCTGTACCTGGGAGAGCCTCTCAGGCGCCAGGCATGGACCTAGATGCAAGGGCCCGTGGAGCAGAGGCAGAAGCGGACGTGCCTGTCTCTGTGGAGCTTCCTCTCTAAACGAGGGGGGCAGCAAATAAGAAGGTGCACATGGTGTGGTAGGTGCTGTAGGGACAAAACCTAGGGGCTACATAGATAGATCTCAGAGAGCTTCGAGTTCAGATGAGGTGGGCGGGAAGGATTTATTGAGGAGACCTCACTGAGTAAAGCCCTAGAGGAGAAAGGTTGGTGTGTAGATATCCAGGGAAACACACTCGTAGGTGGAAGGCACCACAGCCTGAAGGCCCTGGGGCAGGTGTGTGGGTGGGGCTGAGGGACAGAGGTGGCAAGCCAGGAAGGGAGCGAACAGGGGGTGAGGAGCCTGGAGCAGAGGGGACAGAACCTGCTGAGGGCACTTCAGGGACTCTGGCTTCGCCCCTACCTGAAATGGAAAACCCTGGCTGAGTTAAGGAGAGGCGAGAGGGAAGGGGTAGCTGAGGTGTTACAGGATCACGTGGAAGTTGCACCGGGAGCTGATGGGCAGGCCCAGAAGCAGAACTGGGGTGCCAGGAGCAGAAGCCATGGTACATCCCAGGAGAGAGAGTGGTGACTTGGACCAAGTGGCAGCTGGGGTGGGAGTGAGAAGTGGCTGGATTTGACAGTCTCTGGAGAGAAGATCAGTGCAAGTGTTGTAGGGAGCTGAATTACAAATATTCTGGGCAGGCAGACAGGGCCAGGCCCTCAAGGAGACAAGATGGAAGCCAGGGTGACTTTGCAACTTTGGAAGAGACAGACACTCCCCGCTGTGGGCCAGATCGCAAGACCAAAGAGGAAACAAATGCAGCCACGTACTTCCCTAGGGGTGGACATCAGGACTGATATTTTAAATAGGTAGCAACTACCTCAAAAGAGGCCAAATGAGTCAATAACTCAAGCCCCAAAGAGAAGAGACCCTGTCCCATATTCGTGCCCTCTTGCCATGTGATTTCCTTCCCCATTGGGTGTTGGCTTTAATCAATTTTACCTGAGCAGGTGCTTGTAATCTCATTGGTTGACCATAGTTTTGTCCCACCTCATGGCCACCTAAGCAAGTTCCCGCGTACTCCATCACCTTAGATCCACCTCACTGCATGGTTTTACTCTATAAAAGTCCCTAAAAGAGGCAGCTTCTCTGTGACTGCTGCTTGGGTTACTCCCTTCTGCCCTCTCTTGCACAGAAGCTTTCTTTCCCCCAGCAAATATATTCTGCTCATGACCTCTGTTCATTCCTAAAATTCATTCTTCAGTTTTAGAGAACACAACATGTTTCAGGTACCTTTCAGGTTGGGAGTCTCTCATTTTTTTCCCCTATGGCATTTCAAGTTCCCTATATCAGAAGGACCAAGTAACAAATAAACAGATTGATGGAGAAAGAGCTGCCTTCGTGGAGTTGGGGAGCCTCTGTGAGCAGCAGGTTCTGCGGAGCTGGGCAGCCATGCCTGCCAGGCATGGGGCTAATATGGTGATGCTTCAGGACACTGACAGAGAAGTGAGGGTACGGCAGGGCTGCTTAAGGGGCTCTGATGCATGCACTCATGCAATGCTCCCAAACTGGGGGGCTGGGCTGGCATGGCCCCAAAGGAGATGGTGAGGAAGCTGGGACTTCTGAAGGTTACGTCCTCTGTGCATGGTCATATTGCTGGGAAGTGACTCTGAAAGTCAAGGGGTTACCATGAAGGTGAAGAGGGCAGCTTGATTGGCTTGGGAACTGCCAACAGGGTAGGTGAAGCACACTTAGAACTGTGCTGTGTGAGTCAAGGAGCACGACCACTGGGACTGCACCTGGGCCCTGGCCCGCTCCTCTCCCAGCTACCGAGAACAAAGCAACTTTCCTGCACCCGCCCTCCCGCCATGATGCTCCTGTCCTTCAGCCAGCTTACCACAGACTGATGCTTCTGAAACTGAGAGTTGAAAATGGACCACTCCTGCTTTAAGGCGTGGCATCGGGTAAAGAGCTCCAGTGACGGCAAGCTGACAGTCCCAACTCTGAGCCAGGCCCTGACCCAGGCCTGGCCTCTTACGTCCTCTAACTTGATCCTCATGGCGCCAGTCATGGCACAGACTCACTGTCTTCAAGAATCTAACTCTGCTGCCCAGGCCCAGCGGCATGTGACTGAAGCCTTTGCTCCACAACCAGCAGATCCTGGCCAGGCCCAGCCCAGGCCCAGCCCAGGCCCAGCTTGTGTATGGGGTTCAGTCCCACAGGCTGTAGCAGGGAAAAGCCGAGCACAAACTGGATGAGTTCAATCTTGGTAGATCCGGACCCAGGAAGCTGAGACACTTTGTTAGACCCAGATCTATGAGAGTGTCTTCTCTCTCCTTCTGTTGATCTACTGGAGGAGGCAACAGGTGACCCAGTGAACTCATCTGCCTGGAAGGCCCCAGGTACATCAAGGGGAGGTGATCAGACAGAACTTAGGGGAACTAAATTAAATACAAAGTCCCAATTTAATATCTGCTTAGCTGCACAGACAGAATGTTTGCTCTTACTGTCTAAAATACAAACCCATTAGTCACAAAAGTTTTCAGTATCACTAAATATCACTATTATTAGTGTACCTAACTGTAGTTCTGTAAATACAAAACTATAACTGCCTTAACCATATAATCTCTCTTGAGTAAGAATTTCAGTAGGTGCTAAGGGTATAACTGCATAAAATCTCTACACCAAAGGTCAAAGGACAATGCTATACAAAATGACAAAGAGAAGGAGCAAAATGTGATCTCAGGCCCCAAGCCCACCCAGAGCAAATGCAGGAGACACTAGTATACAAGAAAGTGGAATCACACAGCTGAAATCCCTGAACTGATAGCATCTGAAGTAAAGACAACTGCAGAAAGGTAGAGAGGAAATCAGATCAGAAATAATCTCTAAAGCAAAAAAAAGAAAGGATAACTATAATGAAAGAATTAATGGCTTCTAAGGAAGACACTGATAAAAAATTAGGGGAGAGTAGAAAAATGACAGAATCCTTGAATGAGCAATATAGGAAAGAAATAGATCACATGAAACAGTTTCAAAGAGATATACAAGAAAATCTTAATCACAAGCTGGCAAAACCATATGAATGAAAGTGAAGATGGACTTTCAGACCTTGAAGACACCATTGCCGCTAGTGGGATAGGTAAGAAGGATCTCTTGAAAACAACTAGGATGCAGGAAAAAATAATTCAACATCTACAAGATAATGCAAAGATGAATAATGTGAGACTAATAGGCATCAATGAAAAAGGAGTCAATACAAATGATATAAAAAAATATAGGCAGAAGTAAGAGCAGAAAACTTCCCAAATATGGGAAAACAATCTGGCACTCAGATAACTGAAGCCTACAGAACTCCAAATAACATTAACACAATTAAAACACACCCAGATGTATAATACTCAAGATCCCAGAAATCCAGCACAAGAGCAATAGACTAAAAGCCACTAGAGAAAAGAAACAGATCACATTTAAAAGAAAACTCATCAGAATAATGGCAGATTTCTCTTCACAAACCATGAGGTCAAGAAGAGCATGGGGTAGAGCACTTCAAGTCCTTCATGAAAACAAATTCCAGGCCAGACTGCTATACCCTGCAAAAGTCTTTCAAGTTTGATGGAGAAGTGAATTACTTTCATGACAAGAAACAACTAAAGAATTTCATGATGATAAAGCCAACCCTACACAGACTACTAAAAGACATTCTAGAAAGGGACCAAAATGACTAGAACTCCATGAATGAGAACAGAAAGAACCCACCAAATGGGGCAAATGATTAAACACAGAAGAAAAAGGAGTAAACAAAAGCAGGTAAATAACATGGCAATCGTAAGTCAATACATCTCAAATATAACCATCAATGTAAATGGACTCAATTCACCATGTAAAAGAAATAGACTGGCACAGTGGATTAGGAAGCAAAATCCAACAATATGCTGTATACAAGAAATACACTTAACTCGTAAAGAAATTCATAGGCTGAAAGTCTAATGATGGAAAACAATACTACATGCCCCAGCACCTCAGAAATAAGCAGGGATAGCAAACCTGTTCGAAGACAGTCTCAACTTCAAGAATGTTCAAAAGAAATAAAGAAGGCCACTACATACTGGTTAGGGGAAAAACTCAAGAGGAAGATGTAACAGTCATAAATATGCACCCAACACAGGAGCACCCAGCCATATAAGACAAATCTTAATGGACACGAAAAATCTATCCAATACCACAATCTTAACAGGAGACCTTAACACCCCCTTATCCCCAAAAGATAGGTCAAACAGACAAAAAATTAGCAAAGAAGTAGCAGAACTAAACCAGAAATTGGAACAAATGAACTCAGTGGATATATACAGTGTGTTTCACCCAACTGCTACTAAATACACATGGCCAAAAACAGAGGCGCTCATGCTTGAACTCAAGCAACACACTTTTCATGGCTATATTGTTTAAAGAAGGTGGAGTACACTGAAGAGTTTTGGGCAGAAGTGTTAGAAGACATGACTCATGCTGAGGGAGCCCAGGACCGCTAGAGCCCAATGGTAGAAGTAAGGGGACCCAGGGTGGCTGGGCAGAATGGCTTTGGAGGGCTAGGGAGAAGCTGCCACATCTGGACACTGCTCCATCTGGACTCACCCATTTGCTAGGTGTCTATTCCACGCTGTGGCAAAGGAGATCCAATCACTGCCCTCACAGAGTTCACATCTCATTAGGATACTGGAAACCACAGCAGCATGGTGGGTGTGGAAGAGAAGCTTGGGGTGCAGTGGAACATGTGTCTGAGGAGCCCGACTCATGGTAAATGCAGAACTGAGTTCAGCTAATACAGAGCTGGGGGGTTCATTTAAATTGGGGGAGTCCTCCAAGGAGTCAATAGGTCTTACCCTGGACCATCAGAAGAAACAGCAAAAGAGCATTTATAGATGGAGCAGCCAATGCTAAAATCTGGCTAAGTCTTCCAAGAACACTGGCTCACTAAGTCTGTACCACCTTCCAACAGCTACAGGATGGATACGCATTCTTAGTAGCCCTACATTCTCCAAAGCGACCATACTCTAGGCCATGGAGCAAGCCCCAATGAATACAAACAAGTTCAAATAATTTAGTATATTTTATTGCATCAAAATGAAATGAAACCAGAAAATCATGATAAGAAAAAGACACAGAAATTATATGAACACACGGAGACTAAACAATTGACTTTTGACCTTTCAAAAGTCATAGAAGAAAGGTGGGTCATAGAAGAAAGGTAGAAATTAAAAATTCTAGAATCAAGTGAAACTACAAATACAATATACCAGGACCTCTAAGGCACAGTAAAGATAGTTCTAAGAGGGAGGTTTATACTATGATTCTTACATCCAAAAATGAGCCATGTCACAAATAACCTAATGTCACATTTCAAAA
>PVKN010018409.1:0-16860 GCA_004027915.1 Capromys pilorides
TTCCTTCCTTCCTTCCTTCCTTCTTTCTTGACTAGGTGAGTAGTGCCTGGCTTAAAGTTTGTGAGAAAATGGTGAGATCAAGTGGAGAAGTTATGAATAAGTCACCTTTTAAAGCAAAACCTCACATGAACACATAGTCTAGGTGTCATCACATTTTGGGATCTGCTTCTCAGCAGTAAAGCTAGATTCTATGAGGCTTAGATGTACTAATTTATGCCAACCTAGTCACAAACTGTTGAACTATCCAGAAGCCAATTAATTTGTAAAAACCACAGTTGGATAGTTGTAATTTATGATCATTATCCATTTGATCCATCTATTTTAAGATATGTTCAAAGAAATGTTCAAAGGAGACTAGATTTGTGTATTGGATGGGTAAAGACATTACTAAATCCTGGTGTGAAGATTAATTTTAGTCATTTGGTTGTCTTTTGTTCCCAGCAGACTGAAACCAGGGAATGCTGACTTCCATACCTGGCTCTTTTTTATTTTTAGACTGAGTTTCACTAAGCTGTCCAGGTTGGTCACAAACTCATGGTCCTCTTTAAACAATGTATTTCCAAGACCTCACTATCTTTTCATAGCACTGGGCATGGAAGCCACATGCTAAACACATGTTTTATCATGGGACTACACATCCATCCCCCTTTAAGACCACCATCTTGGGGCAAGTTACTTCATAATTAACCTTACCTTTCATATACAGATCCTTACGACTTTCTCCATTGGCAGATGCTGACAATCAATTAAAGCTGCCCCTAGACATAAACTGTACCTTACACAGAATGAGAACAGTGGAAACGGATGGTAATAGACCAAGAGGGGATGGGAAGATAGCTAAGTAGAATAGGTGCTTCCCTGGCAAGCGCACGGGCCTGAGTCCAATCCCTGGTTCAGTTAAAAAAAAAAAAAAAAGAAAGAAAGAACAGATAAAGAACAGGACAGTGTCTCTGAAGCAACCCGACTCCAGTCTCACTATGTTAATAGAACCTGGTACCTACCACTGGCTGACTCAAAATTCTATCACTGCTGATTTTCTGTGCATAAAGGTTCTTCTAATCTAATTTCAACCTATGTTTGCAGTTTTAGATCCAGCAATTACTTCCTACAAACATACGTTCCAGCTATCCTGACCTACATGATCATAGAAATTTCATTCCTTTTCACACCTGTAGACGAGCTCACATCTGATTACAACTTTTTCCCCTTCGCCTTAAAGCTTCTCAATCTTACGCCTTTCAAACGTCACCCTCTCTACTACTTTCAAGTCAGTTTGCATCCTGTGTTGGAATTAATTCATCTCATTAGGAAGCACTGTCAACGGCAGGTCCCAAGTTTTCAAAAAGTATTTTGTGGCCAGGCATGGGGGAGTCGGGCACCCGCACTCTGAAAGGCTGAGGCAGGATAACTGCAAGCCCAGCTGGGGCAACTTGGTGAGATCCAAGTCACAAAAACACACTTTGCATTCACACTTGTAGTAAGTTTACTAAATTAACAGTGACCAAGCCGTGAGATGTGGTAAAATAACCTGGGCACATTCCGCAGCATACAAGGGCAGTTAGGTGCCTCTTTTCCTTTGGGCGGGTCTCTCCGGCTCGGCTGGAGAGAGCGCCCAGAAATTCGTTACGAAGACGAACCAGCAGCTTTTCGGATTCTCCTTTCAGGAGAGGAAAACGGCCATATTAGGCAGAGACAGAAAGGCTTACCTCGAGAACCACTGTGACCTCTCCGGGATCGCTTTCTGAGAGAGGAAAAAACAGCGAAAGTCTTACCTGCGAAACCTCAGTTCACAAGAAAGCGTAAGAACCCGCGGGAGTCCGCTGGGTTGGCGTGGTTCCGCCTCCTGCCTCGCAAGGATTGTGATTGGTTCGCTATAACATTTACCCGCCCCCAACGAGGAGGTGCACTCAGCTATTGGCTAGTCCTCTGAGGCTGCTTCCGCTCAATTTGGAGCGCGCGCTCTGGGCGCCGCCGTTCAAATTCCTGTTGTGGGATTCTCGCGGCGGAGAAGCTCTCAGGCAAGCTTACGTTCAGCCTGGCTCGACCTTGGCGGTCCCGGGCTGCGCATCTGCGCCATCTCAGCTACTGAGGCAGCCCTCTTAGAGTGGAAGGAGGAGCTGGGTTGACTTAGCTATAGACAGATACTTCCGGTTAAGAAAGTACCACTCTGAAGAGTTGGAAGACTGTCTAGAAGTCACCTGTTCCAGGTCTGGACACGTGGCTCAGAGAAAGAAAGCACACATATATGAGCACCAGGCCAAAAAAGTCTTTTCTGTTCCAGTCTCTCACCCAAAGCGATCCTCTTGCCTCAGTCTCAGGAGTGCTGGTATTACAGGCATGCACAGCCATGCCTAGCTGTTGGTTCTTATTTTACTATTTTCTGACATTTCATCCCGTCAGTGTCTTATTTTTCTCCTACCTTATAACAGTACTTGTCTCTCAATTACAGAGATGTTTTCAGAACTGAAATTGATTACTTTCCTGGTGGTTCTTAAAAACGTCTTTTAAATGTATAAGGAAAGGCACAAATTGTATTGAGTTTGGTGGAAAGTAGTCTTCACAAAACTAGCAAGTATGGAAGGGAAAATGAAAGAACGTAAAAGATAGAAGAGAGAGGCAAGAACGAGGGAAAAAAAGAAAAGGGAAGGAAGACTCATATTAAGTGTACAGTTTCTATTTGTCCACCAGAGGGAGGTATGTTAACTGGTGAAAATAGAGGCCAGAAGGAAAGATTATAACTGTCTACAGGTGTTATTTTAAAAAACTATTTTACTATTATAACTTATTTTAATTTTTTGAAGTTAATTAGTTATGTTATGACCGGCTCAGCCTGCCCTGGAGGTGGGGCTGGTGCAGCATGTGGTGCCGGGCATCAAACCCCGCGGTTCCTTTGGATGCCTAAGCTTGCCTCAGAAGGCGCTTTAGACCCCTGAGCTATCTCGTCAGCCCGTTATAACTGCCTTTAAACTGCATATATGGAGAATCATTATTATTATTGTTATTGTTTTTGGTGGTACTAGGAATCAAAACTCAGGACTATTCCACTGAACTATCTTTCCAGGTTCCTGGAGAATTATTATTTTGTAAACCTTTTTCACTTTATAAAATGGCTTTGTATATTTCAGAGTACAAAAAACATTTGTAAATGGGCTTATTGGTCAAGATTTAGTAACTTGCATTTAAGAATATTTTCTTCGCCATATTTACTATCCCACCTGCTTAATAGGATGATTATATAAGTTTATTCTTAAAGAGTTCTGGTTAGGGGAAGATATTTTAGGAAAAAACTTAACATGTTGTTAGTTTTTATTTTGTTTTTGTTTTTTACCATGCTAAAGATTGAACTCAGGGCCTTAGCAATGAGCTACATCCCCAGACATTTATAAGAATTTTTATTTTGAGACAAGTTCTCACTAAATTATAGGTTGCTCAAAGCTTGGAAATCTCTTGTCTTAGTATCCTAGAGCACTGGGATTACAGATGTATGCCATCCTGAAAATCATGTATGCCTACATGATTTTAATTTTGAAGGCAACTTCAAATTGTTAGAATGATATTCTTGTGGCTTAATTTCTTGGCTAGCTCAGATTATAATAATGGTTAGAATCTTTCATAATTGCAGCTGAAGGATATATTTCTTTTCTTCCAGAAATGTATGGACTTAAATTATCCAAAGAGCTTAATTATTTACATTTTTCTGTAAAGTCTCCAAATGGGGTTTTATACTCTTACCACCACAGGGGGAAAAATGGTAGAAGAAACAAAGCAGATATAATAGGAAGTATTTTCTGCTTCCTAGAAGTTAGTGTTGAGACTGAATTCTTCTTGTTAAATTTAAGCTCATGCTTCTTGGGAAAGTAACAATTTAATTTGGATTTGGCCAATTTTGGCTTATTTATACAACCTGAACCAGGTATTCTTGTTTTTGAATGCAAAAAGAGTACTGTACAGTACTACCAAATGAAGAATAATATCATTAGTCACTGAAATGTTATCCTGTTTAAAAAGATCCTCACTAGAAGGCAATTATGTATCGTTACAAATATATATAATGGGTTAACTGGATTTTGTGCTTTAACTATGGGAAATTATTTTTAAAAACCTTATGCTTCCTGTTATCTACTCTAAGGAATGAGCTCTCCCTGCTCAAGGCTGTTTAGCAGTGAATAACTGTTTCTTGTGAAGGCAGCTAGCTCAAATAAACTCCCTCCCTAACCATCTCTTGTAAATGTAGCTTAAGATGTATCTTACAAAAATATGTGCTTATTGATAAACTGGAAAAAACCCCTTAGTTACAAACAGTTTGCAGCTATGTCAAATGAATGTAGTTTTCTGTTCTATGCTAGATAACAAATTTGCTTACTAAATAGCATAAGATTTCTGTTACATACAACTCTGTGCTTCCTATGTTCCTCATTGCTCAGTCTTCTCCTGTGTGAGAGCTGGCTGACGATCCTGAGATTAGTAATAAATGGCTCTATACAAATTTTATTTTTAAAAATTTCTATTTATTTATTTGGGAAAGGTCTACAGGCTGTTCAGGGTCTCACTACTAGATTGGACTCATAGGGATTCACCTGTTTACAGCCTTCCAAGAGCTGGGATTACAGGTGTGTGCCACCACGCCTGGTCTCAATATATATATTTAATGTGTATATATATATGGAAATAATATTAAACTGGTGCATGAAGATTATGAAGAGGACTAAGCTCACAGCTAAGTGTTCCTTTTTTAATATTTATTTATTTGGTCTTTTTGAGACAGGGTCTCGCTATGCAGTTCAGGCTGGCCTTGAGCTTGCTTTTGTAGCCCAGTCTGATCTCAAATTCTCAACAATCCTCCTGCCTCAGCCTCCCAAGTGCTGGGATTACAGGTGTGCGCCACCACACCTGGCCTAAGTGTTCCTTTTTATACTTTAGGGAGAATTCTTTTTGGGACCTTGTGTGCAATTTTGATTATCAAGAAATTGAATTGTAGTAAGAAAAGTTTCTGTGTTGACAAGTTAGAAAGTAATCATCAGGGGTGGGGAGATAGCTCAGTAGAATAAGCACTTGCCTGGCAAGTGCAATGTCCTGAGTTCAATCTCCAGTACCGCAAAAAAAAAAAAAAAAAAGAAGAAGAAAGAAAGTAATCATGAGACACAAAGTCTGTGGTAACTGTAGATACATGAATAAGCGAAAAAAGGTTATGTAAATTATTTTATGCACATTATATAGTATATAAGATACTGAAAGATAATACAAGGTATTCAAGAATACCCAACTTAAATCATATGGTGGATATGCATACTATTATTAGACTGATATTTCATATTTTCATTCATTTGTTGATTCATTTCTTTTTAAAAAAAATTTGTTTATTTATTTATTTGATACAGGGTCTTGCTATGCAGCTTGGACTCCTAGTGATCCTCCTGTCTCAGCCTACCCAGAGCTGAGATTGCAGTCATGTGCACCGTGTCCGGTTTCAGTGGCCGGCATGGTACGCCCTGGGTTCCAGAGCCAGCATGGCATACAGTACTGGGAACCAAACCTGGGTCCTAAGCGCTTGGATTGCCAAACTATCTCTTCAGCCCCCATTTATTTTTTTTTAGTATATGATTCCCAGTAGTATGTTTCAGGGAAAACTGAAGAACAGGTATTTGTTTCCATGATACAATATAATAAAGTTTGCTTTTGCAATGCTCCAATTCTTCTTCTTCTTCGTCTTCGTCTTCGTCTTCGTCTTCATCTTCTTCGCAGAACCAGGAATCCTACTCAGGACCTTGCACTTGTCAGGCAGGCACTTGTGCCCCTGAGCTATCTCCCCCACTCCACTCCAATTATTTTTTCATATAAAAAAATCAAACACGTGGAAAAGATTAAAGAATCTAACATACACATGTTTTCTTTCATTATGGATAGCACATTTAATTATATTTTGTCCAGAGTTAAGGTCCTAGATGGTATAATTATTAAATCAAATCAGACACACATAAGTTTTACAACTAAATTTACATTAAATATAAAAACATTTTATTTGCTTCCTTAGGAATCTGGGATGTTCCATAGTTTTCTTTCTGTGCATGTGAAAGTATCATGGATAAAAACATTCATTCTGTGTCATAATAAATGAAGATCCATGAAAAGCATAGAAGAGGAAGAGGGGAAAAGAAAGAAAATTCATATTTGTTGCTAGCTGACTTATGCCAGGAATAGGACTAGGCATTCATGCATTTGTCACAATTGATCTACACGACTACCCTATAAAGTATTATTCTTATATTACTCAGAGGAACTAGGTCATTAGGAAGTCAAGTAATTTGTCTGCAGATGTGAGTTTAATTTGAGCTTAAGTTTTTTCCACCTTGGAAGGATGAATGCATTCTTTCCGATAAATTTTTTTGGGATCTAGAGTAAAATTACGTTTAAAGTTATTTATGTAAAACTTGTAATACTATTTGTGTATGCATGCTTCTCCTATCCATACACATTCACATTTCTTGTGATTAATATGTCACTGCAATCCTAGATTTAGAACCAAGACATGAGTTTGAGTCTATCTTGTATTTTATGTTTAGTTCACCCCACTAGAAAATAGGGAATTTATTGCCCTTTTTCCACTCCAAGAGTGTAATGTTATAATTATGAAGCCAACATTAGTTAGTACTCATAACCAGAGTAAACTACGATTCCCAAAATACCCCAGCGAAGAGGCTGACGCCACTCCAAAGACACTGCCAACTTCGGGGTAAAGGTGACTTCGCTGAGTCCAGCAGCGAAGGAGCTAGCCGTTTGTCTTCGCCTTCTTTCTGATGCATCCAGGGATGTGTAGTTCCCTCATGGCTCAGGGGTGTTCCCAAGGCGGCTGTCTTACTACAAGTCCCGTGATCACTCGTGGCCCGGGTAGCTCCTGCGTGTTGAAGCCAAGGGAGCGTGCGGGCGGTGCTAGTGGCGGGAAGAGTAAAGATGGCGGTACGGAGGTCTCCGCCTTCTGCTCCCGGCTGAAACCCTCTGAGAGAGTCGGCAGCGGCAACCCGAGCCGCACCAGCAGTCTACTACCAGCAGTTTCCGCAGCAGCTGCAGGAAACCAGAGCCATGGCGGAGCTGGAGCACCTGGGTGGGAAGCGGGCAGAGTCGGCGCGAATGAGGCGGGCTGAGCAGCTGCGGCGCTGGCGTGGCTCGCTGACAGAGCAGGAGCCCGCGGAGCGACGAGGCGCCGGGCGACAGACGCAGACGCGCGGGAGCCCGAGAGTCCGCTTCGAAGACGGCGCCGTCTTTCTGGCCGCCTGTTCCAGCGGAGACACTGAAGAGGTAAAAAAGCTGCTAGCCAGAGGGGCCGACATCAACACAGTCAACGTGGACGGCTTGACAGCCCTGCACCAGGTAACTCCCTTTTTGGTCTTAAGGCATCCGGACTTCCACAGTTGAGCCTGTGACTTACGTTCCTCCTGGCGGAGAGTACTAGTGTCACCGCCGAGCCCTTTTGCATGGAGGCAGCCTCTTTGGTCCACTCGCTTTCATTCTTGGACACCTTCCTCCACTCAAGTCTTTTTCCAGGGTCTTTACCTGAAAGAACAGTGTCACCCAGATGCGTGGTCAGTGTTTGTATTTCCCTCCACCTACTTAAGTTGTCATGGTTACTGGCGATTTGGTCTCCATGTTATCCCTATAGATTAGCCATCTTCACTTCTGTCCCGTTGGTGTTCCTGTACACATGCCCCTTTTGTACGCAGTATCTTTTGCCCGATGGCCTTTGCGAAAATCCAGTTTTTTGCCTGTGTGGCCCCAATATCAAATATCTTAGATTATTTTTTTTTAAACTATATTATGTTATGTTATGGCCGGCTCAGCCTGCCCTGGGGCTGGAGCTGGCGCAGCTTGTGGTACCGGGGATTGAACCACGGTCCCTGTGGTTGCCTAAGTAGGCGCTCTAGACTGCTGAACTATCTTGCCAGCCTATCTTAGATTATTTATAGAGTAAAGCTCAATAGATTGGGTTAAGGCAAGTGGATGTCCAGAGACTACTCCTTTTGTTTTGCTGATTTGCAGCTTGAAAGACAGTTTGTATCTCCTCCAGGCTACAGCTCTTAGAATGCTTTTGACCTCATCGTTGTGTCTTATTTTCTTCCCAGCAATGCTACCTTCTTTATAGTTTCCTGTGAAGAACTAAGTTTCTGAATCACTTCTGTCTGATACCTGTGGAATAGCCTTTTTTTTCTTTTTTGAAGTCATATAGTTTGTAGTATGTGGATTTTGGATGAGCCAATAGTTCTGTTTGGTAATATCATTATTTCTTTCACATATGCATTTAAATTCTGTCTATATTGACTGTCATAACTAACTCCATCCTCTGCTCACCATTGAACTTCAATTATTTTTCTTTTCCCATTCATGCAAAGTGAATGTGTTCACATGGGAATCTACTTCTAAATAATTCAGCTTTATGTTATGTCACTTTCCTAAATATATTTAGCCAGTAGCTTAAATTGCCCCTCACCATGTTTGCAACTCTTCTCCGTTAGGTGAAAGAACCTTCACTTTTTATCCTTTTTTATCCATTTTTTTCCTGCTCATTCAGTGCGTCACTGAAGATAGCAATCAATATTTGTGTAGTGCTTTGTCATTTAAAAATAATTTTATATTTATTATCTTGTGTTTCTCAGTACTGGTCTTCTGAAGTAGGTGTGGCCAGTAATTTTTATTTTCATCTTACAGCTGAGGACACTGAAGCTCAGAAGAACTTTACTTGTGCAAAGTTAGAGAAATTGCCTGTAAAGTATGTTTTTCTCAGATCTATGTTGTAATGCTATATATCCCACTGAATAAAGAGCTGGATATAAAATAAGACAAAAGCCAAGAGAACCACATTAAATTAAAAGCATTTTTTTTTTGTAGGACCAAGGTTTGAACTCACGACCTTGCACTTGCCAAGCAGGTTCTTGTTTGACGGAGCTATCTCCCTGGCCCCTAAAAGCAATTCTTTTACTGTGCTAAGGATTGATCCTAGGCCATTCTACTACTGAGCTACATTTCTATACCTTTTTAATTTAAAATTTTTTTTAAAAACTATTTTTTTTTAGACAGGGTCTTGCCATGTTTTGCTGGTTGGCCTCAAATTTGCTATCCTCTTGTCTCAGTCTGCCAAGTAGCTGGGATACAGCATGTGCCACTGGGGTTGGCATGTTAAGTTTTATTTAAAATGTAAACTTTAAATTTCTGAACTCTTTGCCAGGTGAGTTTTTATTGCTCAAAAGTGTCCAGGATAGAAAGAAGATTGAGATTTGTATTCTGGAAATTATTTAATGGGCTCGTAGAAGATAAAGAAATGTAATCCTCAGTTTTGTAGTTCATTGTACCTTTTTCCTGGAATTGCCATTGTGTGAAAGCGCTGTTTTCTTACTGTCACTCAGTGGCCTTGTTTCTTTTAGAGTGACTCTGCTAGTTAAGTGTGGTTCTTCCCCATACACATTTTAATGTCAGAAAAACATTCTTTAAGCTCACTCATGGTAGGTCCCTTCCCATTTATGGTAACTGCTTTTCCGTGTCCTTCTCCTGAGATGACAGCCTTGGCATCTTTCCTTCTTTCTTAATTATTATTCCTAACTGTGATGTATACTTTTTATATTTAATAATTTCTTGAAATGGAATGGAGGTAAGAGTCTAACAGTTGTGGATTTCTTTTTCTTTTAACCATTTTCAAATATGATAGAGGCACTCCTTCACATTAATACAGCTGGCAATGAATGAGTTGAATAGGTACACTTAATACTAGACAAATTTAGCTGAAGATTAAGACTAAAGATTGGAGGTAGAAACAATTTTCTGTTGAGAAACAATCTCTTTGAATCAAGACAAGGGACTTTTATTGCCTTAGTAACTCTTCTATAAGACAGTTTACAAAGAGTTACAATGTATTTTTCTGTGATCTGAAGAACTCTTAAGTATATAAAGATTATTTTCAAAATGTAACCAGACTAGCACTGCCGATAGCTTAGTTGCCTAATAGCTGATTTCACCTTTTGGGAAATGATAGGGGACAGTACAGTATCTGGAAAAAAATTTCATCTGTTACATAAGCATTGATGTGCATTATCTGAGTGATTGCTGCCTTTCACTCTTTTGTTTTAACCATGACCGCTTTACCAGCTGTAGATTGTCATGTTGGTATGTTGAAAGAAACACCCATGCAATCTTGGGGGACAGTTTTCTTCTTGTCCCAGAAAGTCACAGTAGCCAATTTGCACTGCAGATTTTAAGCCTTAATGCTGCATCTGACTTGGAGACTTCTTTCTTGGCAGCTTTTGCTGAGTCCATGAGGTGCTTGAATGAAAGTTAACAAGCTCCAGGAGACCTATTAATAATACTTGAAAGAGAAAGGAATCAGAATTATCTTAAAAAGTAGACAAGTTCTCCTGAAAGCCTGAGGTAGACTGACTATATTTAGTGGCCTAAAGTCCTCAATAAAAGCAGGAACTAATCTGATTACATAACCCTGGACCGCATGTGTTTCCCCACAAAGAAATTGACATTTTATTTGTATGTATACATTATAAAGGAGTATGCATGTTAATAATTTGATGTGGTCTTTTAGGATTACTTAGTAAAGATGGCTTATTATTATCTATTTTGGTGTTCATAACATTATCTTGGGTGCTAGGCCCATAATACAGGCTTTACCGAAATTATCTACGAGATTATTGGGTTATTTTAAGAGCTTGCTTTTCAGAAGGCAGATTTTCTAAAATATGTTCAATGAATGCCCACATGTCCTTACAGTGTATTTGGCACTTATGTTTGTGTTAGATGTGGAGAGATGTGCTGATGTTAGTGCCATCTCTTCTGTAGTCCATGCTGATCATATCTGTTCAGAGAGATACCAAGGAGTCAGAGTAATTATGTACTTGACATAGTACAGTTGGCCTCATAATGGTCTCAGGATCCAAGTTTGGTCACTCAGGGTCACCTCAGAGTGGAATTCAATGTGTAATACCTTTGTCATTGGAGAGCTACCTCAGTCTGATCCTGTACCCTCAGGGAGGTTAAAATTACATATGTATTTAGAAGAGAGGTGGAGATAGGTGCAGATGAGAGGGTAGATTAGGAGAAGTAATTTGTATTCACAATAAGACAGAAAAAAACTAAGATGACATGTTTAGTTTTTTGTTGTTGTTGTTGTTTTTTACATTGAAGTTCTTTTTATTATTTTTTAGTTTCAAAACACATTAGTAGTACATTCACAATAATTTGACACATTGCATATCGTTATCCTTATAGTAGTTATACAGAACACAGAGTGTAGACGTGATAAATTTTCTAATTGATATTGGTAAGGAAAGAAAGCAAAAAAAAAAAAAAAAAAATTTTCTTCTCTTTCAACTAAGAGGAAGTAGTTGTATACATATTCCAATGTTCTATAATTGCAATGAGTTACCAGTGAAACTGGCAATGTTGAAGGCTGTTGATTTAAGCCTCTTATAGCTCATACTAATCTAGCTCTGTGTTTTATGCCTCGACATGTTTAGTTTAGTATAAAACTTATACAGTAAAATAAAACTATTCCTTTCTCTTCGATTCCATCTTCATTATTTACATCTCTGTTATTAGGTAAATTTTTGCTTACTGTAAGTATTGATTTATGCTGTTTAGTGTCAGGACCCATGCCAGTAAGCCGTTCAGAAAAATCCTATTGGCTCCTTAACTACTGGGCATCTAGAACATTTATCCATCCTGTTTCATCCTAGTATCTTGCCTCTTCAAAATGGTTAATAAGATGTATCATGTGCTGTGGGGTTGGTTGCTGTGTATGTATTTGTATCAATTAGTTTCTGTCCCATAGTAGACCTCAAAGCCAGATTTAGACATTAGGCTTTTTGATTTTGGAGGAAGTATGGATACAAGTGACTTTCATTTGTCCCTTAGCCAACTTTTTTTTCCCTGTTCTTACTGTTCTGTGAGTAGCTATATACTGGCATTCAAGCTTTTATTATCTTTTCTGTGAATATTTAAAAATAAGTAGACTGTCAGTGTACCTAGATTAAGTACAACTCCATTAGATGTAAGGAGGTAGATGGGTCTTGTTGATAAAATTATTTTCAGAGAAAAGGAAAAAATGGAAACAACTTTTGTAAATAGAAGGGAAGGAGGTGTTGAAGGGAGGGTAGGGGAATGGGAAAAAAAAGTTATGTCATGTACAGGTACAGATTCTCTATGATGATTGTGATCGTTATATATACCCAAAAGTTATCAATAAAATCTGATAGGAAAAAATTATTTTCATTTTAAACATTTAACATTATCATCATTATAATTACTATTATTTTATTACTATTGTTTTTTATGGCACTGGAGATTGAACTCAAGGCCTTTGCACTAAACTACATCTAGTCCTTTTTTATTTTTTATTTTGAGATGGTGTCTCATTAAATCTTACCTTGCCTAGGTTGGGCTTGAACTTGTGGTCCTCCTGCCTCAGCTTCTTAGAATCCTGAGATTTCAGGCATGTACTTGATAAATATTTAAAAATTATGGTGTACTTTACATATGGTAAAATTAATTTTTTAATTATAAAGTTCCATGGATTTTGACAAATGTATACTGTTGTATAACCTCTATCACAATTAAGATATACATTACCATTGCCCTTGGGATTTCTTTGTATATTTTGTATACAATGCTTTCTCTTATTCCAAATTTGTGGCAGCCATTCATCAATTCTCTGTCCTTATAATATAGTATGGAGCACTTTGAATCTGGCCTCTTTCATTTACCATGCTGTGTTGGGATTCATCTGTGTTACTTACTGCATGTCTCTGTATTTCTTTAGTCTTCATTGTGAATTGATATCATTTCACCATATGAATGTACCACAGTTTTATTCATTCACTGGTTGAAGGACATTTGGACATTTCCAATTTTTGCTAAAAATGAATCAAGCTGCTATAACCATTTGTATACAAGTTTTTTTTTTTTTGTTTTTAAATTTTGGAGTTAGTGTTGCATTATGCTATTCAAGGTGGCTTTGAACTTTTGATCCTTCTGCCTCTGCCTCTCAAATGTTGAGATTGCACGTGTGTACCACACTGCCTGGATGTGTACAAGTTCTTGTGTGTGCATACTATAAAAGTTCTTTTGGTAACCCCCCTCCTCCCCCAGGGAGATAACTGAGGCTTGTGGTAATGAGTGTTTATAAGAAATTGTCACTTTTCTAAAGTTGCTCTATCGTTTTTCATTTCATACAATAATGTATGAATCTTACTTGCTTTTCACACTGTGATAGTTACCTTGGGTCTCTGTAAAAATGTACCATAACCTAACTGACTTACTGACATTCATTTCTTCCAGTTCTGGGGGTTGAAAGCCTGAAATCAGGACGCCAGAAGCATTCTTGATGAGGCTCTTCTTTCTAGTTTGCAGACAGCTGTCTCCTTGCTATTTCTTCACATAGTTGGGGGCAGAGAGAGTGAGATCATGTTTTTGTGTCTCATGTCTCTTGTCTCTAGGACACGACTCCCATTTATGACGGCCCTGTCCTTATGACTTAATTACCTTCGAAGGCTCTATCTCCTAATACATCAAGTTATTTAGAATTTCAGCATCTTAATTAGATACATTCAAGCACTTCCTTGCCTGATGTTGCTGGTGACTTTTTAGAAAAAGCATGTTTTGGACTGATGATACAGCTCAGTGGCACAGCACCTCCTGGCAAGCATGGAATCCTTAGTTTAATTCCCATTCCCCTTATAAAAATAAAATTAAAAAGCCTGTTTTTGTTTTATTTTATTTTTTTTTTGAGAATCTGGCTTTGTATGTAGTTCAGGCTGGCCATGAACTCACTGTGTAACCCAGGCTGGCCTTGAACTTGTGGCAGTTGTTTTGCCTTAATTTCCCAGGTACTGGGTACAGTCATGTGCCATCATGCCTAGTTTAAAAAATCCATTTTAGATTCTCGGCACCACATGCTGCACCAGCCCTGTCCCTGGGTGTGCTGAGGGGGCCGCTGGGCATGGTAGCTTACATCTGTAATCCCTGTGCTGAGGAGGCTGAAAACAAAATCACTATAAGTCCAAGCAACATAGTGAGACCCTGTGGCAAATATATTAAAAAAAAATCTATTTTAATACTTTTTTAGTAGTGTGTTTTTTAAAAATGATTTAGTTATAATACTAGTAATAAATTTATCTTATAGATTTTTTTAAACAGTTGGTTTATTCAAATCATGATTCTAAATAGGATTGCATGGGGTGATGTGTATCTTAAGATTTTCTTAGTCAATGATAGCTTCATTTTGTCTTGTATCTTGCTTGCTGAAAAAACTGGGTTTTACTGGGTTTATACTCTAGAATTGCCTATAATCTGGATTTCGTATGTTATATTGTTTCCTGTATTTTCTGTAAGGTGGCAGCTATATCTAGAGATTTGATCTGATTCAGGTTTGAAATTTTTTTGTAATATTACAGCATAGGTAGGTAGGATACAGTTGCATGACTATGTCTTATTTATATGTGAGCATTTTTTGGGGAAGCAGGTTTACTTTTTTTCAGCTTCTTGGCAACATTTTTGGCCAGATTTCTTTTTTAGTACTTATTTATTTAGCTTTTTGGATAGGATGTTTTTATGTAGTTTTGTGACCTGAACTTACTGTGTAGCCTAGGCTGGCCTCAAACTCATGACGATTCTCCTGCCTCATGCTCTTGAGTATGGAATTATATGCATGCACTACCATACATCTGTCTGTCTGTCTTTTTTTCTTTTTGAGATAGGGTCTCGCTATGTTGTTTAGACTTGACCTTGAACTCACTATGTAGCCCATGTTGTCCTCAAACTCAAAGCAGTCCTGCTGCCTCAGTCTCCTGCGTACTAGGATTATAGGCATGTGCCACTGTGTTGGGCTTACATTTCTTATTTTGATTTTTTGATGTTGGCCTGTGTATGAATTTTACTTTGAAGTACCTAGATTGCATTTGGATCCTGTGGATGCAGTTTTACTGTTTCATAAACATCTTGTATTGATTTTTCTTCCCATATTTAAATTGCTTGCCCTTGACAGTAAATAGCATGAAGAATGAAGTCAAAAGAATGACACATCTCATTATAAATCACTAGGGGTAGTGGAAAATGATTTTGAAAGATGACTGAGCTGTGATCCATCTGTTGAGAATCATTTCACCTGTTGGAGAGTTCTTGCAGGACTGCACCCCAGTGAGGTGCCTGTCCTTTCACACCTCATTAGTTGCCATGTTGGGCTAATATCAGAACAATCTTACTGCTTGAGCTCTGTTTAATAGATATTTAAAAAACAGTCCACATTTCCATGGTTGGCACTAGTTTTCAGGTAATAGTAGAGCCTGCCTTGCTCCAGCTCTATGCTGATATAGCTGTTCTATGACAAGATCACCAGGGTCCAAGATTTCATTTTGTTTTTGTTTTTGAGATGGAGCCTAGTCTGATCTCAAACTCTTGGGTTTAAACACTTCCCCTCTTTAGTTTCCTCAGAGAAAGAGTTATTATTTTTATTATTATTAATTTCTAGTTGTTTTTTATTTTTAAATTATAATTTAGGGTTATTATTTTTATTTTTTGAATTTTTATTTATTTTTGTCTTTTGAGACAGGGTTTTACTATGAAGTTCAGGCTGGCCTCAAACTCTCAACAGTCCTCTTGCCACCATCTTTGAGTGCTGAGATTATGGGCTGGGGAACTTCTTTCTACATGCCACTATTAATTTTATTTATTTTTTAGATAGAATCTTCCTGGTATGTAGCTTAGGGTGGCCTCAGATTCACTTGGTAGCTTATACTGGCCTTGAATACAGATCTTTCTGCACTAGCCTTCTAAGTGCTGGAATCACAGTATGTGCCTACTGTTTTCTTTAATATCAAGAGAAGAGGGCTGAGATAGTTCAGCAGTCTAAAGTGCCTGCTTATGTAAGCTTAGGCAACCGCAGGGACCACAGTTCAATCCCTGGTGCCACATGTGTGCCAGCCCCACCTCCAGGGCAGGCTGATCCAGCCATAACATGAAGAAAGAAAGAGAGAGAGAGAGAGAATTAAAAAATAATCGTATTAAGAGAGGAGAAAGTTCTGTGTTAACAGTTGTATTATAGTTCTGTGGTTTGCATCTTTAAAACTTTGAATGATTTTTTAATTAATTTTTTCTTACATATTAAGTATTTCCTGTTCCATATTCTATAGTAGATACTAGAACGGATACAATGAAAGTGTAGTCCCTGTTGCAAGGATCCCACCTTTACTGAAGAACTTTTTTTTTTTTTTTTTTTTTTTTTTTTTTTTTTTTTTTTTTTTTTTTTTTTTTTTTTTTTTTTTTTTTTTTTTTTGAGATAGTGTCTTGCCATGCAGTTCAGGCATACTAAACGCATACTATGTACTCACACTGATCTGGAACTTGTGTCGTGATCCTCCTGCTTCAGCTTTCCATGTGCTGAGAGTACAGGCAGGTGCCCAATGAATGATAAGAATTCCTAAAGATATAATCTCATGATTCTGTTTAGGATTGATTTCATTTCTTACTCATTTGTTCACAGTTGATCATTATGTATGTTTCTTTTGTGTAATGGATTCTTTGTCATTAGCCTCTTTAATCTAGGATAAATTTGTCCTTCCTTTAATTGAAGATCAGTAACCAAATTATTAATCATTTTGCTGTCTCATGGATTTCTAAGCTCTGCAGCTCCTTTTGGGCCCATTGATTTGATGAAAGGGGACAGTAGTGCCTTCAGCTGTGTGGGCCATCAGCAGGGTAAGATTATTATAGGACTATGTCCTTGAGTGTATGTAAAAGAAAGAAAGTTGCATATGCATTTGTCTTATTAGAAGATCCAAGACATTATAGCAAAAAAGAACATTAAAAGATACTATCTGA
>PVKN010018410.1:0-16855 GCA_004027915.1 Capromys pilorides
ATGGACTTTCTCTCTGGAGCTTCCCCAGGACCCCTGGAAATCCAGCAGCCGCTCAGTGGACTGAGTTGGGCCCCAGGACCTCCCCGGTCAGCCCTCTGCAGCATCTTGCTCCCTGGGTGCATGCATGCAGGTAGCAGTGCCAGGGTCCTTTTGCTAAAGTCCAGACCCAGACACACTCTTGTTCAGGAGTCTCAGGCCCCTGCTTCTCTCCCAGAGTAGAAACCACCAAGCGCTCTCCTCTGCAAGCCCACGTGGCCCGCGCTGTAGGGGGCTCTGAACCTGAGACTTGAGTTGCCACAGGACACAAAGCAGACACAGGGTCTCAGGCTGCAGAGGAAAGGGCTCGGGTTCCAGCCAAAGCAGCCTTGCAAGGGCACTGCAGAGCAGCCACCGCGATGGCCACGCGTGGCCACGAGGCACGCTGCATGCTGCCCAGAGGGTGCCCGTTAGCACCTGCAGCTCAGTGAGTATAAACCGCTCTTCTCAGGTCACCTGAAAGTCACACTGAGCTAGAATGCCACCCCAAGCTTTCAGACTGTCACGCCAAATGGAACCATTCCTCTTATTTTAGAGAACTAATTTCTTCTAGTTATTAAACGCATCCTACATGCCAGCCCTGGTGCTAGACACTTGTCTGCACTGTCTTGTTTCAAACTCATAATCCCATGAGGTAGCTGCTATGGCTATCACCTCCCATTGAGCGGATGAGGAAAATAAAGACCAGAGAGGTTAATTCATCTGCCTAAGGTCACAAAGGCAATTAAACAGGAGAGCTAAGGTGATGGACTGTGAGCAAATTAATGGATTCCAACTGACATGGCTAAATTCGTATTTCCGCCTCCACCGGGGTCCCTACCACTGCAAGTAATCCTGAAAATTCGTCATGAAGCTTTCAAAACAATTTATGCAAACAAACCTCAAGTGGGGCTATTTGTATTGGCAGCCCATTTCACTTAACCGCCCACAACAGGGAACAGATGGCCCTGGAGCCTGCAATCGCCTGCAAAGAAAACAGGAGGCACGAAGGCATCTGAAGCCGCCCTCCTGCCCCTCTCCTGCCTGACTCGGTGACGATTACAGGCTTGTTCTTGTTTATGCCTTTGATTCCCTTGTTATTTTATGTACTTGTGAAGCCGACTCGGCACTTCAGGAGACAAGTTTGTTCAAAGCCCGCTTGCCAACCAGCCTCGGTTACCGGGGGCCCAGCTCGCGACCCTGAACGTGGAGCCCTCTCCTGACCGAGCCGTCTGGAAGGGGCAGCGCAGCGAGGAGAAATAGCAGATGTTAGATTAGAGGCTGGCGGAGGCTGCAAGACAAACATTTGGAGAGTCAGATTTACCTGCCTTTCTTTTTTTTTTAAATCTTTGTTTCCTCTGGACACGCGCCACTCTCCGTGCAGATGAATCCGGACTGGAGAGCAAATAAATTCTGGGTTCAAATCTGTCCTTAACAGCTGTGTTCGATGTGGCACAATGTCTAACTCTTCACGGCTGGCCTCAGGAAATCCGTAATTGGGGCCACTGACACATACATAGAAGTTTTTATATTAGTTTACATAATGTATACAGCTCAGTGATTCACCAATTCTTTTCTTTTATTTTAAAATATATTTGCTACAGGGTCTCACTACACAGCTCCGACTCATAGTGATCCTCCTGTTTTCAGTATCTCCATCACTGGGATTATAGTGTATGCCACCACGTCTGGTCTCAGTGGCCTGCTCAGCACGTAGTGCCCCGGATTGAACCGAGTGATTAAGCAGGCGTTTAGTCCGCTAAGCTATCTTACCGGCTGGATTCATCGATTCTTAAATACTTTTTGATTCCAGCTGTATTCTTCCATGATATTCAGGGGCTGCTCCATCATAGGCTGGTTCCTCAAGAAATATTGCTGAGCAAGCAGTACTTTCAAGATAAAGCATGATGGGAGTGGAAAAAGCACAGAGAACTGAACCATAGTCTATCTTCGAGGAAAATTTCTAAGACTGTGATAGATGGTATACTCCAAAGGCTACTGGGTCAATAACTTCTATCTCAAATGCTCCTAGTGTGTACTATTGCATCCCTACAAAAGTTTGTGTTAGAAATTTAATCCTATAGTTTATAGAGGAGGAATAATACAGTGGTACCTTGGTTCATGAACTTAATTTTTTCCATGATTTTGGAAAAAAATGGTCACATTTGTGTTTGTATGGAAAGATGGCCACGATCATGTTTGTCATCCAATCCAGAGTTTTCAGACAATAAAAAAAAATCTTGCCAAGTGCTTCTAATTTTGAACCAAGTTGTTTGCAACAAAAGCATTCATGAACCAAGGTACTACTGTACTTGAAAGTGGGGTCTTTGGGAACCTCATAAAAATGAGATGAAGTCATGTGGATGGGGCCCTAAGATAGCAGGCAAAGGAAACGCGGAAGGAGCTAGCACACTTTCTCTGCCTTGGCATGTGACCTCGGTGTGTCTCCAAGATTATGCAGGCTGGGGGTTCTGAACAGAGGCTGAGCAGGTGCCGGTACCCTGCTCTTGGGCTTTCCCACCTCAAGAATCACACACTAAGTAAACAACTATAAAATGCAAAGCATTTAATAATTATAGTATCACCAACGGTTCAAGACACAGTGTGTCCTTGACATTCCTTCTGCCTAGAAGTGGGATATCTGTCTCCACCCTTGATTCCGGGCAGAGTTGGGACTAAAGGTGAGAATGCTGGTACACAGCACATGGGTTGGCTCATCATGGACAATAGAGACTTCACCTGCTTCTCTGAGACAGTTGTCTTTCACTCCCCGAGGTGCCTGATGGGAGGCTGAGGTTGCCATGATGGGAGGAACCCTGTCCATGTGGAAAGCTCCATGAACGTTCCAGCCACACTGAGCCTCAAGTATCAGATGTGTGAGCAAAGGCGTCTCCAAACGTTTCCTACTCCAGCAAGTCATCCCTAGCCTTAGAATTTCCCCAGGAGTCAAAGCGCCAGGGCACAGAGACTGACTGTATCAGTTCTGTCTTTTCCTGATTCTTGACTGAACATAGAGAAATAATTGCCTTAAGCGCTAATTTGGGGGACAGTTTGTGTGTGCAGCTATAGATGACTGAAACAATAATGCAAAATGCGATGTACAAGCATGGGAGATTCATTTAAGATATGTATGGATATGTCTTAGAGTCATCAAACAGGAAGTGAGAAAAGGCCAGAGAACATGTGGGCTGAAGGTCAGGAAATACTCTCTGAAACAATAAGGCAAAAGCAGGCTTTAATTGTGTGGGACTGTTTGGACAGAGGGTCACAAAGCAAAGAGACTTTACTGATTAATAAAAGTACCCATAACTCACTGTGTCTACAATGATTATAGTAATAACAATTATAGTAATAGCTAGTAATGAGGGTGGCAATTTTAAGTACTTACCAATTTGTTGTTTTTCCTGATATTCCCTGTTACCCCACGACCCCTTCTTAGCATCCAGTCAGCTCCAATGTATGGTAAGCACTGCTTCCAGGAAAGGTTGGGAAGGCAGAAGAGGAGAAAATGATTTGAGCCCAGAGCCTGGGCTTTACAAAAGTCATGATAGGTCATACCCATATTTATTGTCCCCTAAGATTAGACAAACAGCTTTTGGGAGTGGAGGAGCAAAAGAGCAAAAGCAGAAGATCATTCAGACACCCTGGGTCTAGGTGAAAGATCTTAAAACTGAGCTGAGGCACTGCGCTCCCAGGTGTGTGTGGGTAAGAGTTCCTGTTCCCACAAAATAAAGCAAGAGCCCCTTCATGTATGAGAGCTGGAGCACTTGCCTTCAAAGGTCTCCTGTTGCCCCTGTGAACTGTGGACCCTTTTGCTTCTCTGGAGTGGATTCGAGAAGGACAGAGTAAGGAGGCACATGGAGAGTCTCCTGAGCTGCCCAGCTGCTGCCCAGGCAGCTGACAAAGAGAGGAGGTTCCATCACTGACCACATGGACAAAGGACCAGAGGCACAGTGGGAAGGAAGGTGACTCAGCCGACACTGGCAGAGCTTGGAGACAGTGGCTGTGTCCCCTCCATGCCTTTGACACAAAGGCATATTCCCAGGTGAAACAGACAACATGCCATGGGCCAGAGCAGCACTCTTGGGTGAAGTGCTGAGCAAGGCACCCCAAGGTGTTGCCGAGGTCTGGCTGTGCCTCGTAGGGTGTGTTTCCCTCTGTGCCAATATTTGCGGAGTGTTTACTGCATAGCAGGCTGGTACCTCACTAAGCTTTGGTCCTTTTCTCCCTCAACCCTCACTGTAATCCTATGAAATGCCTGCTAGCCCTATTTTTTCAGAAATGGCAAACAAGACCCAGAGATGTGAAATAGCTTGCAATAAGTCACTCAGGCTCTAAGTGGCAATTCAAACCCAAAGCTGCATGACTCCAGAGATGTCACACTGAGCACAGCTCCACGGTGCCCCCTCTGAGTGCCTACTGCCCACTCCCTTTGGTGCTCCTAGGTCAGCCTTGGAGCCTGTGCGCTAAAGCAACCCCAGGCTGTCCTAGGCAGGATGGGGAGGCCTGAACACTGCATATCCTAACACAACAGTAGCTGCTTCTTACATCTACCCTCTGCAGGGACCAGAGGACTGTATGCAACTCCTGCATGGCTCAGGGAGCAAGGCTGCTAAAATAGATCAGCTACACGGCAAGGAGGAGGCCAATATCATGGGCCAATAAGGTAAAAAACTGCTGAGTTGTAGAATGACAGAAGTAAAACATATGACATCTGCTGATGTTCCACTGGTCAAGGCAAGTTGGCAGTTACATATTTGAACTAAGAAACTGAAGGTCTACCATGTACCCAGATGGAGGAGAACGTGAAGAGAGTAGTGACATTAACAATGACCACCGTGTGTGATATCTCTGCTTATTATAAGATTATATTAACCAATGGAGGGAAGAGGAGGCTTCAAGTGGTCCTGAGGACACCCATCTGCTCCAGGCATCCCATGACCAGCGCCTTTGATAGCCATCATCCATTGTACAAGGTTTCTGTCCTCACTGCTCACTATGTGTCAGAGTGGCTGGTGCAGAGGAAAGACCTAAAGTGACATGAAGAGAAGCTGAGGTTCTGAGAGGAAAGGTGATTGCAGGCAATCAACATCCTGTTCTCCAAGGCTGTCTTTGTCATGGAACAAGCCCGCCTCCTCTTTGGGAGTTTGAAAGGCAGGTCCATCTTAATTCTTGCTTTGCCCCCCAGAGCTCATGAGCTAAATGCTTGGTGCCCTCTGTGACACTGTGAGGAGGTGATCAGACCTAAAAGTGGTGGGGCCTGCCTAATGGAAGGCAGTGAGGTCACTGAGGTCCTGCCTTGGAAGGAGATGTCAGAATCCCAGCCTCTCCTGTGTCTACTTTCTGGCCACTATGAGATTAACAACTGTGCCATACATGGTCTCAGCCATGACATACTGTGATATCATGGGCCCAAAGCAATAAGGTCCAATGACCACAGGTGGAAACCTCTGAAACCATGATCTAAAAGTAATCTTTCCTCCTTTTAAATTGATTTTCACAGATGTTTTCTCATCGCTATAGAGAGCTGGCTAACACATGCTTACTCTGTTTTGGATGGAGACCATATTTTCTGCTGAAGTCCCAAACGCATCACTTATCTCTTTCCTCTGACCTATAGCCAGAGATGATAGGCCAGGAAAGCTGTTGCTGTGCTATGGCTGAGACAAGGGACATTTTCCTGGTGACACTCTCAGATGCTCTGATTGCCCTTCACAGTCGCAGAGAGCACCAGCAGGTCAACAAGGAAAGACAAAGGCTTCCGTTCCCAGAAGACTTCTGGGGATTTGGGTTGCATCTTTAATGCTGCGCACCGTAATTAATTCTCTGAGAGTTCTGAGATGCTAATCCCCTGGACATGTTAATTATGACTTATTAGGATTATACTAGTTCTGAAACCCAAGTGGACATGATAGACACATCTAAGTGATATTGAGTTGTGCATGTGTTGTCTTTTGTACAGAGGGTCGGCCATAGTTTTATTCAGCTGTCCATCTATCCATTCATCCTCCTATTTTTCTACTCATAAATTCACCTATTCATCCATACTTTTATTCATTTATCTACTCTTTCAACATCAGGTAAATTTATGCATGGCTCCTGTCTCATAGAAGTTACCTTCCATGGAGGTTGGGGGAATAATCAATATCCATGATAAAATTCACTGTGCATATGAATGTGAGAGCAATAACAAGGAGGCCTGGTCTAGTGTGGCAAATGTTTCTTATCTTCCTCCATGTGAAGTCCTTTTCTGCTGCCTGGGCCTTCAGGAGACTCACTTCCAAGCCCTTTGGGGTCTTGTGATTGGATTTGACCACTGAGTGTGTATGAGCCATTAAAACACCCCTAAGGAATCTTCTGCCTTTTGTTCTTCTTTGAGGCAAATATGTTGTGGAGAATGAAGGACAAGAGGGGAATGACTTGGATAGGACACAGGGAAGATCCAGGCCCTGGAGAGTTACCTGGCTCTGCTGGCTCTAGGCATGGTTGAAAATGTACTTCACAAGCAATGATCATTGAGGTTTTGATCATTGAGGCTGTTTCGCAGCAGCATACCTGGAGGGTCCAATAACATTTCCAAAGGAAGTGACAGTTCAGCTGAAGTCTACAAGTAGGCATTAACTCAACAAGGAAAGGCAGGTCTACAGCAGAGCCATCCCACTTGCCCTGGACCCTTGAACCCAGATCAGTTCTCCACATTGGATAGCAGCAGGTGAGTGCACAACCCAGAGATATGAACCCTGTTGTCCCGGTCCCAAGAGCTAACAAAATGAGCCTGTGTTACCAGGGCAATGGGGGCCCAGTGGGACCCAATGTGACCACCAGAAGCACATTTAAAAGGAGAAGCCTTCTGGTTATGAAAAGGGGCACTTAGTCAGAGAGGTTCACAGTATAGGTTCCAGAACTGCCTGCCTGGCTTCAAATTCTGATTATTACTGACTAACCATGTGGCTTTGGTGAGCTCCTTAACCTCTCTGTCCTCAGAGTCCTCATCTATAAATAGAAAATAATAATTCCTGGCACCTAGAGTTTTTCTGGGAATGAACTGAGGCAGCCCAGGATTCTCATGGTCTTTTCTCCAATCGATAAAGAACATGGTGCTGGAAAGTGAGTCAGGCCAACATGGAGCTCTGGGATTCTGCCCACGGCCACAAAGCCCAGGGCAGGCCTGAGTCGGGCCTGCTCAGCATCACCTTATCTTGGGGAGAACTGAAGAGGCAAGAGAGAAAAAGTAACTTGTACTTTAAACAAAATACTTTTATCATAGAATAACATATGAAAGCAGGTCTTATATTTTAGATAGTAGAAATTTTCCATTGAAAATTTTGCCTTTTTCCTGAAATATTCCTCCCAGACTTCCTTGGCATCTAGTGACAGGAATCTCACCACTTTGTGTGTCAGCCCATTTTCTACCTGGTCAAAATTGACCCAGTAGTTTGTCCTCCCCATTAAGACCCCATGCATGGGTTGTATCACTTTGCCATCCTCCAATAGCAGGAAGGAAGGAAGGGAGCTGGGGTCAGAGTTGATGGGACAAGCAATGGGCAGGCTGAATGGAAACAGTGGTCCCTCCACTTCGTCTTTCAAAAACATCTCTCAGTAGGTGAATGGTTAAATAAACTAACCAGGAAGACAATGGAATGCTAGTCACTACTGAAAAGAAATCAGCGGTTGTTGAATGAAAAGACAATAGGGAAATATAGATGACTATTACTAAGTGAAAGGAGCCAATCATGAAGGCTGTGTCCTCCATAATTTCAAATCTATTGCATTCTGGAAATCACAAACCTACAGGGACAGCAGAAAGGTCAGCTGTTGGTCGGATGAGGGCTGAGGGTAAAGAGCATGTGGAGCACAGAGGAGGGGGAGGTTAAGTGTCTGTGTGCTTGACTCCAAATGTTTAGGAACAACATCTGGGGCAGGGAGATGTGAGAGAAAGGGAAAGGGAGGAAACAGGAGAGGATCAAGATGCAATATGTGCATATGCCAATCTCCACAGTGCATGCATTTATTATGTACTACAAATGTATGCATATAATAAAAAGGGGGTGAAAAAGTGACCCTTATGTAAACTGGGAACCCTGGGTGATGGTGATGTGTTGCTGTGAGTTTGCCAGTTGTCACTTGAGGCCTTCTGGGGAGAGATGTTGGAGGCTGAGCATGAGTCGGGGAGAGGATGTATGAGAAATTTGTCACTTCCTCTCGGTTCTGCTGTGAAAATAAAACTGCTCCAGGAAAAAAAAAAAACAAAACAAAACAAAAAAAAAACTTAAGGCAAGAATCTGTGTTAGCACTTGTGTGGAAGGTAGACTTCAGGGAAGTGAGGTGGTGACAGAGGGATCAGGTGTTCAATTACGGTTCATCAGTTAATAGTGAACATCACAGAGAGAGCTGCCTGCAGCAATGACCAGAGATAAAAGGCTCTTCCCAGCAGCTCCTGAGCCCTGGGCCTACTCTCCAGGCTCTGATCCCTTTACCCTATGTTCAGCCACTTACTCATCTGACTCTCCTCAGAGCAGAGGTCCCTGGATGCAGTACAGGCTGTCATACACCAATATGTCCTACCCCCCGGCCTGGGTTAAGATATGAATCAGAATACCTGGGCTGTATCACTTCGCCATCCTCCAGTAGCAGGAAGGCAGGAATGGAGCTGGGATCAGAGTTGGTGGAACAAGCAATGGGCATGCTGAATGGCAACAGTGGCTGAATGTCCCTGGGGGTGGGACACATTGGTATATGACAGCCTGTATTGCATCCAGGGACCTCTGAACCCAGGTTAAGATATGAATCAGAATAGTGTATGGGGTGACCTCCCCAGCACTAACCGCTACTGTCCCAGGCTTCATGGAGTGACTAACATCAGGACTACAGGAGCACACTTTGATGGCAGCTGGCAGGATAGAAAATACACATAACCAGACTTTGCCAGCCCTGAGGATGATGCTATGGCTCAAACTCAGCCTGCCTAAAGACTGGAGGTGACAATATAATTAATCATCTAAATTGGAACACTTTCTTTGGAGACAAAGTCCAAACCAAATGGGACACCAGGAGGGACAGCACTGGGAAAGCCAGGATGAGGAACATTCTACTGAAGACTCATCCACCATCATCGGCTCCTGGAGCCAGTTTGGTTTGAAATAATTCTGTTGATAGCACTGAGCTCACACTGACCCGCAGACTACAGGAGCCAGGCTCACTGCTTTCTAGCAATCACTTGGGAGGCTCTGTCCACTGGTAGTCCTTCCTTCCTATTTCAGTGATATTCTCATCAGGGCTTCTATTGTCTTTCTCTTAGACAACAACACTATTAATAAAAAGTAGTGTTCACAGATGTGATGTTCATGTGATGTGTCAAATTGACTCTGCTCTGGGGTGCCCAGATAGTTGGTCAAACTATATTCTGGATATGTATGGGAGAGTGTTTCTCTTTGAGGTTAAGATATGAATCAGGAGGCAAAGTCAGGAAAATTGCATTCTCTAATGGACGTGGACTCCATCCAGTCAGCTGAAGGTCAGGGTAGAGTAAAAAGCCTGACTCTCCTGCACATAGGAGAAAAATCCTTCCACGTGGGTGTCTTGATGCAGCGCATCACCTTTCATCAACTGAGTCACCTTCCTGAGTCTCAAGGCTGCTGACTTTCAGATCAGAGTGACGTCCCAGGCTGTCCCAGCTCTGCAGCTTACCCACCAAGGCTGTACAGCTTGAGAACCCCTACACTTATGTGCACCAGTTCCTTACTATGTGTGTATATGCACGTTGGAAGCCAGGTGTGATGGCACAATACCACCACTCCCAGCACTCCAGGAGGCCGGGAGCAGATTGCTAATGTCAGCCCAGCCTGGAAAACCTAGCAACTTAGTGAGTCCCTGTCTTAAAATAAAGATTTTAAAAAGGACTGAGGACATAGTTCTGGGCAAAGATCCTGGATTCAATGCCCAGCACCCCAGGGAACAAACAGGAACAAAATGCACTGAATACACAACACCTGCCAAACACCATGGCTTCATAGTACAGTTCACAGTAGTGTATCTGTCTGTTCCCCACCCCCCAGGAGGGGACAGCTATGCCCACACAGGGACCACCATGCACTTGATGACACTTGGCACTCAGTGATAGTTCTTGAAAGTGATACTAACTTGAAATCTTTGGGTCTTGAAAATGGAGTCCACAACTTTGTGATTAAAACTAAAAGCAATGGTAAAATACAAAACATAAATACTTTAGGCAACAGTAGACACTTGGTCTACAATTGGAGGATCCCGCAGTGCTCAAATGAATGAACCTAAATGAATGAGCAAACATATCAGGTAATGAGAAATTGACCTGTAAGTTATACCTTACTATTTTTCACCTTTCTTAATTTTAGCATCACTCTGCTTCCAAAGGGGACTTCTTTTTCTTCCCCCTTAGCGCTTGTTACTTGAGACTTGCCCTTTAATTTCTGCCATGCAGCAGTTTAAACTAATTAGCTTCTGGAAAGGACTCCTTCCTGGCTTACCATCTGACCCTGAAACCTGAGCTCCAGGCTGACCCCTCTCCAGGGTTCAGGGCAGATTTCTCCACGTGGCAGCTTTGCAGGCAGGATGGTGCCAGTGACACCCACCCACGTGCCTTTCAGGACACCGGGGACTACAGAGTGCTCCTTTTCCTCTGCCCCCACGCAGCAGGGCTTTGCTATGTCCTTGCTCCAGCTCAGTTTTTGGTCCTCCTGAAGGACCCATCAAGTGCCCATCCTCTCAGAGGCCGGCTCTCCCTCCTGAGGGTGTGGCCACAGAGGGAATCAGGACTTGGATGCCACGGTGCCTGCCAGGCCCGCTCAGGGTGATCACCTCACTCGGGGCCAGCTACCATCTTCTGACTTATCTGAGGTCCAAGGCTAATATGGACACTTGCATTTACTTTTGTCACTTAGCCATGGTCCTCTTTTTTTATTAAAAGAAAAAGAATGAATGGAGCGAAACTCAGCTTCACCTGGCAGCTTTGTAGGCGTAGAACATGTTCTAAGTCAAGAACAAGGTCCCAAAGAGACTGACTGCTAACATTATAATGGTAGGTCTAGGTCACAGCTTCAGCCTGACAAAGGTGACTAAAATGCGCCGTCACTTGCTCAGAGCACCACATCTACTCCAGGGTCTACCTGAAGAGAGAGAGAGAGAGAGAGAGAGAGAGAGAGAGAGAGAGAGAGAGAGAGTTTGAGCCAGAAACCAGGAGGCCCGGGTTCCCTTTCAGCAGTTCTGTTGGTCATGTGACCCCAGGCAATTTCCTTTCCTTTTGGTCTTGATTTTCTCATTTATAAGATGAAAGGCATAAACTGCCACTAAGGTGCTCTAAGTGTCAAGGCAAAGGAAGCAAGTACAGAAAGGGGCTCTATTCTTGCTTGTTGACCAGTGAACCAAAGGGCCAGAGCCCTATCTCTTAGAGTGAGGGCAGGACCTTAGCTGATGCCCTTGCTCAGGGTCCCGTGCTCCAGAGAGCGCTTTCATCCTCCTGAAAGCGTGCAGCACCTCCCTTCTGCTTCTGGGTGATGCACAGGATACAGGGTGAGGTGAGGTCTCCAGACACAGCTATGAAACAAATGGACTCTACCTTCCTGAGTTTGTAATTGAGGATGTTGAGACAATGACAAGGGCTGATTTGGCCCTCCTATATGCCAGACAGCTGGTGAGAGCTCTGGGATGGAGAAGCTGAGGTTCCAAGCATTAGTGGTGTCCAAGGTCACCCTGCTCAAGAGGGAACAAACTGGCATCAGGATCTAGTGGCTGCCTTGGGGCCTGTCCCTGCAATGTGCTACCATTTCACTTTTGAGAAGCAATGTACACACCCGTGCCTGGCTGGGAGCTGTGGGTGCAGAGCCCTGGGTCTGTCCTAGGGGCCTCCAAGCCATGGCAGGCAGAAGGCACTCAGGAGGATGGAGCGAGAAGGCAGCGCAAGCCAAGGGCACAGCATGGACCCTCGTAGCACCCGGCACACCTGCAGGTGCCGTGTCTATGAACCCAGCCATTTCCAAGCAAGCTACACCCTGGCCATCCCCAGCACCAGAGCAGCAGCTGGAAGGGGTAGAGCACTGCCCAATGTCATGCTCTTAATCAGCAATGGCTGACGTAGAAGAGCCTTAGTGAGCCCACATCAGTGGTGAGGAGGATCTGGCTGCCTCTGATCCACACTGCCTGCCTTCCTGCCTGGCCTTATTCTCCTCATAATGAAAGTTAGGAGAGCAAGGTTGTGCGACCTTGTATGATAGGGTCTGTGATTCTCAGCGCTGTGACCTTGGGTACATTACTTAACCTCCCTTGGCCTGGTTTCTTTGTGTGAGCTGAATGCTACAAACAATAGCATCTCTTGATAAAATGAGACGGTACCTGCACTGCACTTTGAACACCTCTGGATGCATAGCAGTGCTCACCCAAGGCTGGTGACCGTGTAGTCCCAGAGCTCTGAGCCTCCATATTATTTTGTTTGTGTCTGCGTTCTAAACCCATCACAGCCAAAAGAATCTGAAATACTCAGATCTGTAGGGTTTACAATATTTTTCTGGAAGTATACACAGGGGCTGGTGAGATATCTCTGTGGACTAAAGCGCCTGCTTAGACAAGCATAGGCAAGCACAGGGACCGCAGTTCAATCACATACCTTGCCAGGCCCGCCCCCAGGGCACACTGAGTGGCCCAGAGTCCAGGCGTGGTGACACATGCCTATAATCCTGTGTGGTGAAATCCTGTAACAACCAAATAATTTTTTTTTTTAAAAAAAGCATGTGCAGTTGGCAGCAAAATCTAAAATGTTGAAGATTAGTTTGATGCGTGTATGTGTGTGTGCATGTGTATGCATTGTGGGAGGGTGCAAATGTCCATTTGCTTGCACTCCAAGAAATATCAGAGGTAGGCAGACACCCCTTCTGATGAAACACGAAGCTGAATCTTTTCTGAAAGGTTGAGAGGGGGCGTGGCTCTTGAGGTTACTCACCCTGGCCTAAGACTGAAGGGCAGTGTGCACTGAGGTCGGAAGCAGGGTCCTCCCGGATTCTCTGTTCAGATGGAAGAGGCAGAAGGAAAGCTTAAGGCACAGCGGGGCTGGCCCTGCTATGTGGCTGCATCCAAAACCAGACGTGTTTCAGCCTGTTTCCAAACTAAGTTGTGACCAATAGTCCCAGGCTGTCACCAGCCTCCTGCCCCAGATCTGCTACATCAGGATCTGCACTCTAGACAATCTCAGCCCCAAACTTCTGCCTATCTTCCTGGCCACCAAATAGGTGGCAGCCTCACTCCCACCTCTGTCACACTCTTCACCATGATGTCTGTCTCATCATGGAGCCAAAAGCAACAGGGCCCCAAAACAAAAGTTGTGGGCTGACACCTCTACACCCAGGAGCCAGTCTAAGCCATTCTCCCTTTAGGTTGATTTTCTCTGCTATTTTCTCACAGCACAGAGACAAAAGCGGCAGTGCATACTTAGCTGCTGCTAGGGCATAGGAGACGTGCAGTCGAAAAGTGCCGGGCTGTTTCTCTCCACTGCTGGCTGCAGCCTCTCTGAGCGGGTTACCACACGCAGAGTTCGTGCTCAGAATTCTTGGGCAGAACCACGGTGTAACCTGGCAGGAGCTGAGAAAACTCTCAGAACACAGCCGCTCCTCCCACAACTGGGTTTCTAGAAATCTGACCTGAGACTTGCAAACACACAGTCGCTGGAGCGCCCTGAGCACCCACAACAGGGCGGCTGCACTTCAGCTCTGCGGCACTCTCAGGCGCTGCCATCTCCGTGTCGCTGTGCCTCTGCCTGTAGAGAGACGGCTGTGAGGAATTAGGAGAGAAGGGGCCCACAGAAGTGGCTCGGCTGCCCAGCGCGGGCAGACGTTCTACAGCAATGAGGAAGGACACACACGGAGACCAGGGCTCCCCCCGCGGAGGACGCAGCAGGGCTTCAGCATTTCTCAGGGTGCGCGCCCAGTGATGCTCCACGCGGGAATCTTGAGACCACAGCCACGGCGCGTATCCCCAACCTGCTGGGTGTGGTCTTCTGCCTTCTACATAAATGAGAGTTAGACTTTTGTGCTTGCACTCCCAAAGAACTAATTTTCATCTTTTGGAGGTGATACCATACCATCCCCCAAAAGTTGGCCAGGTGAAAAGCAGCGGGTCTTAGGTTTTTCTCTTATTATTTGTTTCCTGAGTTTATAAAATTGGTCGTGAATACTTACATAACACTGAGCGCGTGTCTGAAACTATTCCAAGCAGACTTTAAATCATCTAAATATTTCACTCATAGCTTATGAGAGAGGCAGTATGCTGTTTCATCACCCCATATACATGGAGTGACAAGACAAGTCATCTCGATTTACCTACGAGGACATGTACACCAGGCAAGCTAAGTAACTGGCCCCAAGTCACACAGCTGGCAAAGAATGGAGCCAAGATTCAAAACAAGCAGCCTGGATTCAAAGTTGATGTTTTGGATGAAATCTAACTGTCTGCCACAGCTGTGCTGAAGAAAACAAGGAGCGGGCGAGGCGGGTTTTCTATCTGTCAGTGGGTTTGTGGGGGTGAAAGAGCTTAGCAGTTGAAGTGGCCGGTAAACGTACGACTGTGCTTGTTACGATGATTAATATGTGAATACTACCCCTACTATTACACTAATAAAATCAAGTCCAAGTAAAACCAGAAATGAGCCACAGCCACACTTGGGGATTTAATATCAATTTAAGGAGGGGAGCGAATCCACAAAAAGCCAGAGGCGGAATGAGAGCTGCCCTTTAATTAAGATGAACCAGACCGTGGGCAGCTGGGAGGAGAAATCGAGAGGCCAAATATTTAGGCAGCTGCACAAGTCCTGATGCAGGCCTGCCGCTGGAGCCCACCCACCTCCCTCCAGCCCGGGCTCCGGCCCCCGGGGTGTGCTGTATCCACCCAGAGTGACGCCTGGGGACAGGAGCTGCCAGCTCCAACAGCGGTGGGGAAAGGGAGTCAGTGCAGTGCGTCAGTTTGGTTTCTGTGTAACACAAGATAGGTAATTCCACGGGAAAGGCGGAAGGGGATCCAGCCAGCCACATCCCTACTCCCACCCCACACAGCATCTCTGAATCTTTGGGTTCCAAGAAACTCAGTTCAAAATTTACTCATAGAGTCCAAAACTCTTATTTTGCAGATGAAGAAACTAAAGCTCAGCGAGGGGATATCATTTGCCTAAGGCCACACAGCACTCTGGCAATGGGTAGAAATGGGCAGCCTGCCTTGAGTGTCCCTGATGGCCTGGTCCAGCTGCATACTGTAACTCACCCTGGTTTTGAGCCACGCGTTTGTCTTCCTTTTCTTCTGGGCCACCCTGCTCAATGGCCTGATTTTCTAAGTTGTGTCAGAGTGACTTGTTCATTCCAGGACCTTATCTTTTTAATACTTTTGAATAGTTCTGAATAGAACCCAAGCCCCACTATGTGGTACTTCAGATGCGCCTGATCTTCTTTTCTCCCATGTCTAAGCCTTGGGTTGTTGTTCGTGGCCAGTGGGGGGCCCCCTCATGGCCATGATTCAGGGACCACATCTGTTTCTGTTGTGTAGTTTGCATCATCTTATGCAACTTGTCCTCATCTCCACTTAACCAGACAAGGGGAAGGGGAGCATGAGAGAGTTACTACTTCCACACATCTATGGCCAAAATAAGTTGCACATCACTTTCATCATATCATAGGAGTTGAGGTTCAGCCACATGGCCAGACTTATCTAGAGAGGAGACTAGGAGAAGGAGTCCAGCTCTGTGACCAGGAAGAAGGACATAGTGTTAGAGGGAAGAAAGCAAAGGAGGAGGAAGAACAAGAAATGAGATATAAGCAAAGGGTGAAGAGGAGGTGAAAGAAGTGGAAGAAGACCATAATGAGAAAGCTAGGAAGGGATAAAGGAGAAAAAGAAGACTTAAGTAGACTTTGGATGAATAACAATCTCAAATGAGCATGGTGGCTGAGGCAGGAAGATTATACATGTGAGCTTCACCTGGGCAACTTAGAAAGACTCTGTCTCAAACTAAAAAAAAAAAAAAAAAATTAAAAAAGATCTGGGGATGTGAATCAAGATGTAGCCCTGGTTCAGTAACCAGTACCAAAAGAAAGAGGGAGTAATCAAGAAATCTTTAATTGATCCTGAGTGGATCAATCTGACTCACTCTTCTGTCTGGTCTCCTACTTGGACACCCCATTCCTGGTTCCAGTTCTAAAACCCTGCTCCCAGCTATGAAGCCAATGTCCACTAACAACATTGGCCAAGATGGCACAACAAAACGGTGCAAAATGAAAACTCTAGGACTATTAAGCTTCAAAGTCTCACTGAATAAACATTTTCAGGAATAATGTCTTCAACACTTAGAATATTATAAGTCACAAAAACAGCCTGTGTTTACATGAGGAAGGCTTTTCTATTTTTCCTAATTTTTTTTCTGTCACCTCCAAACCAGTTTCCTGTGGCTGATCCATTTTTGGATGGCATGAGGACCAACTCAGAAAGACTCACTTGTGAAAGGAAGAGCAAAGATGAACTTGGAGACAGAAAGAAAGGGCAGTGCCAGCACTCCATGGGGCCTCAGTCAAACTGATTTATTCATCCGAATTGAGTTAAGGCTTCCTCTGTCCAAGATCTGGGCACCTGGAGCAAAGTAAAAAAGTAAAACTATTTTTCTTTGTCTTGAGTTCCTCCTATTTTTTGTAACTCTAACTCCATATTCTTTGGTTGTAGAACATTTTAGAGAACACAGATAAGGGAGAAAAAGAAAATTAAACTCTCCCATAACTCAACTCCCAGGAGAGTTTCTTAGCTCTCTTTTCTTCCTCCTCCTCCTCCTCCTCCTCCTCCTCCTCCT
>PVKN010018411.1:0-16855 GCA_004027915.1 Capromys pilorides
AGAACAGGGAAAATCTAGCATCAATACTCCTCAATTTCTTTAATGACATCGAAAAGGAAAGCATCCCAAAGTCATTCCCAAAAGCTAACTTTACCCTGATTTCAAAACTAGAAAAGGATCCACCCAAAAAAGAGAACTACGGGTCAATCTCTTTAATAAACATAAGTGGAGAAATCTTTAACAAGATACTGGCAAAAAGAATGCAATAAATCATCAAAAAGATCACACATCATGACCAAGCAGGTTTTATTCCAGGGATGCAAGGATGGAATCAATAAACATAATACCTCACATAAACTCAAGCAAGGGCAAAAACTATATGATCATCTCAATAGATTAAAAAAATCCTTTGACAAAATTCAATATTCATACTAGATTTTAAAAAAATACAAAGAAAAAAGTTGTAAAGGACCTTATCTCAACCTGATAAAATTCATTTATGGCAAACTTACTGTCAACATCATATTACATGTGGAACATTGAAAGCTTTCCCTCTGAAGTCATGAAAAAGGCAAGAATATCTACTGTCAACGCATCTGTTCAACATAGTCTCCAAAACATTACCCAGAGCAATCAGGCAACAGAAAGAAATAAAATGGATAGGTATGGGAAAGGAAGAATGCAATATGGCAAAAACAATGCAATAAATGCAACAAATTATCATTATCTGCAGATGACATGATCCTTTGAATAAAAGACCCAAAAAATTCCACCAGAAGACTCCTAGAATTAATAACCAAATTCAGCAATATAACAAGATATACAATTGATACACAAAAATCAATACCATTTATTTATGCTAATAGTAAAACTCACAGAGAAAGGAATTATGGAAACAATACCACTCACAATAGCATCAAAAAATTAATTATTTAGTGATTAACCTAACCAAGCAAGTTAAAGACCCATACAGTGAAAATTACATCATTCTCAAAAAGGAGATAGAAGAGGGCATTAGAAAATGCAGCGATCTCCCCTATTCCCAGATAGGCAGAGCCAGTATGGTCAAAAGGACCATGCTTCCAAAACTGACATACAGTTTTGATGCAGTCCCAAGCATACCAACAGCATTTCTCACAGATACAGAGAAAAAAGATCCCAAAATTCATATGAAACCAGAAGAGACCCAGAATAGCAAACATAGTGATGGGTAACAAAAACAAAGCAGGAGGCATTGCCATCCAGTATTACAAAGTTGTAATGATAAAAACAGCATGGCTGTGGCACAAAAACAGACTTATAGATCAGTGAAACAGAATAGAACAGTGATTCTGAGCCTTTTAGAGACAAGCGTCCAGACTACAACCCAAAACCCACTTATTTATCACAGCTCGCCAACACTGTGATTAAACCTAAATATGGAGGTTTTAGTTTCAGAAAAACAACTCATACATTAACTTTTTTTGCCTTAAAAGAAAAACAGCATATGTGCCATCTGCTCCCCACCACTGGAATAGAGGGAACAAAAACAACCTAGGATATTCAGCTATTTGATCCTTGACAAAAGGACCAAAAATATACCCTGGAGGAAAGACAGACCCGCTAACAAATGGTACTGGAAGAGTGGTATATCCGTGTGCAGAAGGTTGAGTCTAGACTCATTGTCTCACCATATGCTTTAATCAAAAGAGATCAAAGGTCTAAATGTTAAAACAGAAGCAATCTGGGCCAGTCAAATAGCTCAGTGGATTAAAGCACCTGCAAGCAAGTGCAGGAGTCAGGGTTCAATCACTGGAGTGCACTGAAACAGCAATTGAGACTGAGTGTAGTGGTGCATGCCTGAAATCCCAGCTCTTAGAAGGCTGTAAGCAGGCAGATCACTATGAGTCCAATCTAGTAGTGAGACCCTGAACACCCTGTAGACCCTTCCCTAAAACACACACACACACGCGCGCGCGCGCGCACAAAACATAAACAATATTCTAGAAGATAAAGTGGGTAAAACTCTGGAAGACATAGGCATAGGCAAGAACTTTCTGCACAGAATCCCAGTGGCACAAGAGATAATAACCAAGAATCAATACACGGAACATGAAATTAAAAAGTTTCCAAGCAACAAATGAAACAACAAAGTGCAAAGGTAACCAATAGAAGGGCAAAATAGTTCTCCAGCTATTTTCAGACTGAACACTAATATCTAGAATATATGAAGAACTAAAATGTCAGACCCTTGAAAGTAAAAGGCCCAACTAAAGCATAGGCAACTAAAGTGTACAAATATGGCTCAGAAGAACCCCAAATGGACAACAAATAAATGAAAAAAAAATGTTTAACATTACTAGCTTCTGGAGAGATGCAAGTTAAAATAACATTAAGATTTGATCTTACTGCAGAAAGAATGGCCATCATCAAGGAATCAGACAACAACAAATGCAGGCCAGGGTGCAGAAGAAAAGGAACCCTCCTCACTGGTGGGAATGGATGCTAGTATGACTATGACAGAAATCAGTACAGAGATTCCTCAAAAAATTGAAAGAAATACCATTTGGTGAGCTATTTCCCCTCCTCATTATCTTCCCACAGGAGCTAAAGACTCAGACAACAGTGATCCATGCACAACTCAGAATAGTTAAATCTTGGAAGCAGCCCTATGCCCAACAAATGAATGGGTTCAGAAAATGTTGCGTTTATACATAATGGAGAACGATTCTGTCATAAACATAAATTTGAGACACTTGTCAGAAAATGGATGCCCTCTGACAATATAATTTGTAGTCCTGGGGTTCGAACTCTGGACCTTGCACTTGCCAGGCAGGTGCTTATGCTGCTGAGTCGTTTTCCCAGCCCAAGAACATAATATTAAGTGAAATATATGACACACAAGCTTAAACATCATGTGGTTTCTCTTGTGTGAGAAACCCGAGGTATAAATAAAGAGCATAAGGAAAGAGAAATAATAGGAATGGGGGAGATCTTTTATTATTTGTGATGGAGGACAATAGTTATAGGAGGAGGGAGGGAAAAGAAGGAAAGGAAATGAAAAAAGCAATGCAAAACTGGAGATAAAGTGTTTGAAAAAGGGAAGAAGACAACATTAGGCAATGTATTAACTATTGTAAAAAATAATAATAATAAATAGAAAAATTAAAAATAAATAAATAAATAAAAAGGTAAGAAAACCAGGAGATGGGAGGGGTACTATGAAAAAAGATGTGTTATGTACCTGTGCCAACTTCTCACAATAAGTGTACTCATAAATGTAAACATGTACTAACTCAAATGTTTATAAAGTTTGCCTGTTGCTCCCACAACTCTACATCTGCTGGTTTAGAGGTTTTGACAGTTCTAGGCATAAATTTTCACAATGGGGACACAGGACAGCCCCACTAAATGGCATTTATAATGTGAAGCAGCATCCCTGGGTGCCCAGGCCTGAAGGGAGGACAGGCCTCAGGCCACAATGACTGATTCAGTCCTGTGCTGTCAATACTGTGGCCACTCGCAACTGAGGCTACTCAAATTGATTTAAATAAAGATAGACATTTAGTGCCTGTGTCACATTCAACCCATTTCACACAGTCCTCACCTGAGTGTGGCTACCAGCTCTCACACCAGGCAAAGCATGGAACATCTATTCCCACCATTGCGGATAGTTCTGTTGGCTGGCCTGAGAGAGCCATGTAAGGGTGATGGGGAGGCCACCACACAGGGCCTGGAGATTGTGGTCACCTCTGGAACCTCTGCCCTGCCTGCTGACCCAGCTTTTTGCCATGGCACAGCACCTTCCCTTAGGCCAGATCACCAGAGCACAGTTGCCACCGAGTCCAGGCCACCTGCAGTCAGCAGCAGTCCCTATCCTGGGCCTCAGGCTGACAAGGAAGGGGCCATGAAGTCTATGGCAGAGGAGGAGGGAGCACGGATGCTGAGGTCTGAGCCCTGTGTGGCCCAGTATATGTTCTGCTCACAGTGCTGTGTATGTATTTATGAATTTCACCGAGTTTCTCTCAATTTTCCCCCTTTAACTCACTGTGTCTAGTGGATATCAAGATGGGAGTGAGGCAGAACTGAAGGGGGAGCAGTCTCCATTCAGAATCCTGGGAGTGGCATGGAGAGGCTGAGGGGAGGGAAGCAGGTGTTTGAGCATCAGGCCCAGGGTGTGTGGCAACACTCAAGGCAGTGTCTGACTCTCTGGGCTGCCGGAGTCCTGATTCTCTAATTCTCTTTCCAGTGTTAGTTTGAGTAGGGTTCTGTTGTTTGCAAACATAACCCTTGGCTGGCATAGAGGATAAATGCTGTCAAGGACTGGACCCAGTGACTGTTTGTACATGGCTGTTTGTCTTCCTGGAAACTTCTAGAGAAAACTGAAGAATTGACAGGCGGCCACATACAAAACTGTCTTCCTATTTATCAGCTCGACTTAGAAAGCAAAATCTTTAAATCCCATTTTCAATGTAAAATCAAGTCAGCCCCAGGCAGCCCCTGAGTGCTGGGCTAGCCTGTCCCAGTGGAGCAGGGCAGCCAGAGCAGGTGTGAGGGTGGTGATGTGTGAGGAAATTTGAATGTGGATGTGGGCAGACAGTGGGGGTCCCCAGGGCCACTCGCTCCTCCCAGGAGGTGGCAGCTGCTGACAGCTGTGCCAGCTGCCACAGGATCTCATCCAGAGGCCCAAGTGGGACAGAGCGGGAGGGGTCAGGTGACAGCTAGGTTCCTGGTCAGTGGGATCAGGGTCACCCCACAGGCAGCTGCCAACACCTAAGCTGATACACTTTGGAGCCTGCCTTAAGGAAAGTGATAGAAATTACAGTGTCAGGCACGAACACAAATACCAGAATGGGAAAACAAAGCCAAGTAGCCTCCACATGAGGAAAACTGCCATATGCATGTATTACAGAGCCCTTCCACTGTTTTTAGAAGTTCCGGATACCACTTTGTGCTATTTTTCCTCCCGTTTCTGGCTGTATCCTTTGTGTCGTAGCTTTATTTGACACACTTCTTGCACTTCCATTTCCTATAAAGAGACTAGAAAGATAATTCAGGGCTTCCCCTGTTATTTTAAATTATTTATTTATTTATTTATTTATTTATTTAGGGGTTTTTGAGATAAGGTCTTGCTATGTAATTTAGGCTGTCCTTGAACTCACAGGGATCCTCCTGCCCCGTCTCCCAAAGGCTTGACATACAGTTATATACCACCCCACCTGGCTCATGTATTTTATTAGCAAGTGCTTTAGAAATTTTCATTTTGTTTTGTTACTTATTAGTGAAGTCTTTTCAATTTTTAGATTTATTGCCAAATTGGGGAGAACTTTTATCAATTTTTAAAAATAATGAGCTGTAAGATTTGAGAATATTTCAAGTTTGCTTATGGGAAGGCCCAGCCCTAAACACTCTGAATTGATGGCTCTCATTAGCCAGAGCAATTCAGATGCATTCTTAAATTGCTGCTGCATTGCTCAGAGCCCATAATTGTGTAATAAAATTACTCTCTTGTTCCACAGGCTGTACTGAGTGATGAGTATGTGCAGGAGTTTTGTCATTCAAATGCTTGTGTTTCTCCAGGCTGTCTTGCTGCGCTGGTGCCACTTCACCAGGAACTGCTGGACCCATCTGGACAAAAGGCGCCACCTTCAGCAAGATGTGATCCAGCATGTAGGGGTGCAAAACATCAGCTTCACACACACTCACTCACACACCAACACTCTAACAGGGCTGCAGTGATGTAGATAGATAATGCACCTCGAAGGAGTTGATTTTGCATGAATCCCTTTCAGGGATGCAAGGTGTGATATGTTCGTGATATGTGTGCTGTGGTCCTGCCTGATTCCCTGCAAAGAGATTTGACCTTACTAGGGAAACAGTGAGAAAGGAGTCCTGGGTTCGGTGGTAGAAGCCTTTCCCACCTGCTGGCTCCTAGCCCTGTGCGCTGCAAACCTTGTTTCTCCTATACAAACTACAGATGTAGATGCTCACGTGCTCATCTTTCCACCTGGTCTCTGCCTGCCCTACCACGCCATGATGGCGGTGAGTGACAGAAGAAGCACTGTTCCTGAATCTTCTTGACCTGAATCAGCTGGCCAGCATTTAGCCATGCAGAAGAGACTGCAAACTGCACGGACCCAGACAGAGTCAAATAAGCAAGATTTGAACTCCATCCCCTTGGCCAGATGCCTAATACCCACAGCCATTCAGGGAGTGGAACCAGACAGGAAGTGAGAGTAGAAATGAGGCAAGACACTTCAGTTCTGCAAGGCGTACACGGTCTTTTCAACCACATGCTATTGAAACCCCTGCAGAGGGTATCAGTCTAATCCAGCCAGCAATATGGCACAGAGATGCAAAATAAAGACAGAGAGAAAGTTCTGCAATTGAGGAGCTATGGAATGACCCAATGTTCTCTGAGGAACAAAAATCCACAAGTTCCAAAAGTTCATGGCTTTTATTGGCATCAATCAGGGGGGTGGGTGAGGGTCTCATCAGAGTGTCAAGGAAGACAAACTTTGCAGGCAGTAGCTCTACCAGGCAAAGAGGCTCTCCTGTTGCAATGTAACAGATAGTGTGACACATGTAAGGCTGGCCCCTTTACTGCCAGGAAGATATAATTTTTACTGAGTTCCAAGGCCTCAGCTGAGATGTTATCTCATGTCTTACCCCTGGAATCTCACAGGCTCTTGCTCAAGCCCCCATTCCAGCCTTCACAAGGGTGGGAAGAGTCTCACCCAGATCAGATCACATTCTTTTAACCAATTAAGGGAACATTTGGTTCAATATAACCAGCTCTATTTATCTCAGGGAGTAGGGTTGAAGAAGAGGCAAGGGGCTTCGTTTCTCCAGAGAGTGAGTCTTGGCTCTCCCACAATATGTGTGCATGGTGGGCTCCTCCCTGGCATGGAGGCCTTTGGCATGAGCTGAATTTCATGGCACAGTAGTTCCTCCTGTGGCTCAGGCAATGAGGGTGGAAATAAGCCAGGATCCTGTCCTATTGATCTGTCTCACATGGGCACTCCAAGTCTCAGATAGTGCCTCTCTGCTCACTCTTATCTCCTCAGTGTGGCTGTCAGCCTCAAGGGCCTTAGGCAGTGGCACACAGTGACAAGTGATATTATGGAGCCCTCTGAGGTCCCACTGTGGCACTGCCTCACTTTCCCCTTGGTCATTCAAAACAGTCAACAAGGTACCTGACACATGCAAGTTTATAATTATTTTTTGTTTCGTGGGGACAGGGTCTGGCAATGTAGTCCAGGTTGGCCTTGATCAGCCTTGAGTGCTGGGATTAAGATGTGCACCATGGTGCCCAGCTACACAGGTAAGTTTAGTCCTTATGGCAAGCATCAGGGAATGCTCTCTTCTCCTGGTAATGGAGTCGGGGGCTCCCAGAGGCCATGTGGCTGCTTAAGGGTGAAGTGGGCATTCAAAACCAATTTCTGGGTTCATAGTTGTTTCCTCTTTGCATTGCACTTTGCTTCATTACCAAAGCTGCCTCAAGTGTCATCGAGCCCAATTCCTCGCTCCACAAATGGGAAACTGAAGCCAAGAGTATAGAAACCAGATTGCACAACAAATTGAGAAAAGTCATCGTCCAGGTGTTGAATTTATTTTTGTCTCTGTGTGTCTCTGTTTCTGTGTGTGTGTGTGTCTGTCTGTCTCTCTGTCTGTCTCTGTCTCTCTCTCTGTCCCTGTCCCTGTCTCTGTCTCTCTGTCTCTCTGTATCTCTCTCCTTCCCTCCCTCCCTCTCTGTACCTGAGATACTTCAATCTGCTACCCTGTCTGGGGCTCCCTACTGCAGGCAGGACTTTTGCCTGACCTCTGAATGACCCAGCTCAGATTAAATCCAGGGTCCTTGCCCTGAGTTACATCCCTTCCACCACCCACCTTTGTGGTATTGAGGATGAAACTCAGCCCTTTCTTATGTTTTATTTTGAGACAAGTTTTCAAAATTGTCCAATTACCCAAGATGGATTTAAATTTATGAGCCTCCTACCTTAGCCTCTCAGAGTGCTGGGATTACAAATGTTAAAACGGGGCAAAGGGGTAAGAGATATTATCAGGAGGAGGGACGCTCCTAATACAGTGATGCCATCATCTTTCTATACAGAACCAATCAGCAACATAGTATGTTGGACCAATCAAAAACTTGGTGCTATCCATCCTTTATTTGAATCTCTTGCTATTCACAGAACCACTCAGGAGATGCTTTTTTTTAATCCTCTATTTGCATGTGGACAAAACCAATCAAAAACCACTTCTCCTGGTCTTTCATTTACATCTAACAGGAAGCCAAGTGAACTTTTTGATAGGACAGCTTATTGATGGCATGATGCCAAGTGATAAGACAACTTTCCCAATGTCTTATTTGCATTAAAGAAAGATAACTGGGTCCTGGATACGAAAGACCCATTTCTCCTATCCTCAGGGACTCTGAGCTTTTCATTGGCCCACTGTCACTTTGTAGAGTGTACTTCTTTTCTGACTTCAATAAATGTACACATTCATTGCCTTTTCTGTGTATCTTATCCAATTCTTTGCTCGGGACTCCAAGAACTTGGAAGGAAGCCCCACATGGATCACAGTCACATGCCACTCAGGAGTCTGACACTTGCAGATTCTTGTGAAGGATAACTTGGTTGAAGGACAAAGCATTGTAGGCAACACCTGGCATAAGACAACATCCATGAATTTGCTTATTTTATGTTTTATGTTTGTCCAAAAGGATAAAAAGTCTGTGCTGTATAATGTTTTTCTACACCCTGAATGTTCTGTTCTGCTTGCTTCTGAGTCTAGACTGTGGCCTATAATCTTTATCTCCCTTCTAAGTCACATGATTTCCAGTCACTTACACTCTTTGTCTTCTTTCACCTCCAACCACCACCTTGCTCTCCTGTGGCCCTGGATGTCAGATAAAGTGGAAGTTGTAGACAAAGGCTATGGTTTTTATTTCTGAGGTTCTGTGAAGCCAATTTATGAAGCTGGTATCAGACCGGAAAGTGGCTCTTGTACAGTCCACTGGGTCCTAATAGGGAACACATTTGGGATCTCCAGGGTTGCCAACAGAGGGAACAAGATTTTTTGGCAACCTCCAAGGAATTAACAAGAGCCCACTGGGGCATGTCTAGGCTGATTGCTACATCTACTTATTGATTCCAATTTGATTTTTTTAAAATCTTTTTTCTGACTAGCACACTTAAAGCATTTCTTGTGCTTGGGAAAAGTTATTAAACTATAGTTACAGGGTTAACTTAATAAAGACACCACTCAATATCACTTGGAAGCACATTGTTCAGCCAGTCCTAACTGGAAAGTAAACTACAAATGAACTGAGACCAAAGGGAAATAAGTGTATTCGGATGTTTTAAAATTTAAGCAGCTGTTAGGCTTGTTACAAAAGAAGACAAGAGTATAGGAGAAGGGAAACATATATGTTTAGCTAGCCTAAGTTTTTAAATTATTTTTGGGGTAGGTTACTGGGGACCAAACCCAGGACCTTGCATTTGCCACACATGTGCGTATACCACTGAGCTATCTCCCCAGTCCTAGCCTAAGTTTTGGCTATTGTTTTCATTAGGCCTAAGATCAGATCCTTTTTTTTGTCTTTTTGAGACAGAGTCTCACTATGCAGTTCAGGCTGGCCTTGAGCTCACTTTTGTAGTCCAGGCTGGTCTTGAACTCACATCAATCCTCCTGCCTCAGCCTCCCAAGTGCTGGAATTACAGGCATGTGCCACCATGTCCTGAAAATTTATTTTTATTTTATTTTATTTATTTACTTTTGCGGGACTGGGGTTCAAACTCATGACCTTGCACTTGCCAGGCAGGCACTTGTGCCATGGAGCTATCTCCCCAGCCCCAAGATCAGATCCTTCTAAACCTTCTTGTTGCTCAAATGTGGTTAAAGAGGCCACAACACTGGTTCTCAGATCATCAATTGCTCCCCACCGCCCCCAGGTCCCTCCCTCATCTGGCACTCTACATGGTCTCTCTGTATTGTCTCTCCTGCCAGGGCAACGATGAGGAGCACTATAGTGCCATCCACCATCGTATGATGTCACCATCCACCTCTGGTGGTGGTCAGTCATCAGACCACCCGTTCACCCACCCTGCTGTTTTTGCCTCGTAAACTCAGTTGTACCAGTGGTGGGCAACTTTTTTAAAACATAGGTCCATTTTAGTGAGCTTTTCCAGGGAAAACTGCAAATTTTCTGTTCAGTATTGGCAGCAAATGCCCTTTTTACTGCCCTGCTAAGATCAATATCATCATATTGGGTGATTCTACAATAGGCTGCTAGGGTTTATATCTAGGTGCCCCCTCCCCCCAAGGCCCCATGTGCTTGTGCATGAGGCTTTGGGGAGGTGATTGAATCATGGATGCAACAGCCAAGTGTGATGTCAGGAAGTGAATCCTAGGTGGAGGAAGTAGACCATGGGAGGTGTGGCATGGAAGGGTCCACCTCTCTTGCTCCAGCCAACTACAGACTGAAACCTTTATAAACAAACTGTGGGACAAAATGTATTGCTCCTTTACTCAGGGGTGTCATGTATGGCATCACAATAACAAAAAAGTAATGATCTTCAGGCTAAGGGTATCAAACCAAAACTGGTACTCCGGGAATCTTGTCTGGGGAAATGTTCCATGGCTCAAGGGGAATTTGCAGGTTCAAAACAAGTGGCACATATAAGGCTGACACATCTGGTGTCCAAGTCCCAAGGAGTTCACTTTTACCAGGGGCTATCCTTGGGAACTGACCCGGAGGATGCCTTGTAAGTTTCCTACAAATTAGCTCTTGTCCCTTTTGCCTACATGGGGAATGCCTCATCCATTCCATATATGTGTCCTCAGGCACTGGGACAGGGTTGATCCCAGATCCTCAGGAATAGATTTCTTATATTTCTGTTTAATGTTGTTTGATATATACACTTGGGGACCAAGAGACCTGGCTCCCATATAGTAGCCCAAGTTCCAACACCAATATTCCAACAAGACCTCTTGTGCAACACACAGGGAACATGACTAGAAGGATCCTATGCTCCTATGTCCAAACCTTTGTAGCCCTAGACCAAAAGCTTGATGCAGGGATGGCCACTCACTGGGAACCTATGACCCTAGATACATTCTCTCCACAGTTCCTCTGCCCACAGGCACCCTTCTTATCAACCCCTAATACCAGTGTCCCCAAGTGATCAAGGTGGCCTCCTGAGCCACTTCATAAATTCAAATCCCCTTATCAATAGGCTCAGACTCAGCAAACTCAACATCTAAGCCTAACCCTAAGCAACTAGGACTGAACCCAACTATTCGCCAGCATTAAGTACTTGCCCCATTTCCTATATTCACATGAACCCAAGTCCCGATTGTCAACCTGATGGACCACTGTGAACAAGGACACAGCTCAGAGTGGACATTGCTGCAGCCTGGGGCAAACAGAGGAGCTTCTAGAATGGGCAGGAGCTTCACAAGCCTGGGGGCCGTCAGGCTAGACAGAGCAACTGAGCCCTCATGGACACCAAAACTGCAGACACAAGAGGAAAACACTCATTCAAGAATACAGAGAAAAAGGGGCTGGGGAGATAGCTCTGTGGCACAAGTGCCTGCCTGGCAAGTGTAAGGTCATGAGTTTGAACCCCAGTCCTGAAAAAAAAAAAAAAAAAGAATACAGAGAAAAAGATATTTTCTGTGTTTTTGGACATTTTTCTTCTTTTTCTTATTCATCTTTTTGCTCTCTTTTTCCTTGTGTTTATTTTTCTATTTTTATTGTGTATATTATTTCCTTTGTTGCCTTTTTCTTTATTTTATATTTCTCTTCTCTTTCCTGTTAATTTTATCTAATTCTCTAAATACCCTTCTACTCTATAATAGGACATTAAGGTTTTTGTTTTTGGCTTTTTTTTTTTTTTTTTTTTTTTTTGCGGGACCAGCGTTCAAACTCACAACCTTGCACTTGCCAAGCATGCACTTGTGCCATGGAGCTATCTCCCCAGGCACTTGTTTTTGGCTTTTTTTAGGCAGCATATTACTAGATATGTAGGCTGCCCTTGAACTCACTATGTAGCCCAGGCTGGCCTCAAACTTGCAATGATCCTCCTGCTTCAGCCTCCCAAGTGCTAAGATTATAGGCATGTGCCAACACACATAACTGGTTTGGGATTTTTAAATATATATTCTCCCATTATATTACCTTTAATAGTATAACCACCATTAAACTTTATTAAACTTTACATAGTTGAAACAATGTTCCTGCTACTGAATTATTTTTTATCAATAATAGAGGGCTAGTATCATATTTAGTAGATATTTTCTGTATGTCCATAGTTGATTTGTCTTAGAGTTTGTACTATAATTATAGATTTCTAAGGTCAGGGGTGGTACATTATTAGCTCTTGTGTCAATATCTAGTTTGTGTTGGACAAAGTTACTATTGCTGATTTACTTGCTATGGCAAGGGTCCCATAGCTGTTGTTGTTGTTGTCATAGATTTTCTCTGTATGCCAGTATGCAGATTACCTTTGTGACATTAACATACTGAGGTCTAGTCCCAGGCCAGTGGTGCTGTCTCTTCTTCCAAATTAACAGAGGTAATTGAAACTTGGGACAGATGCAAAGGACTATAATAAGCCATGCCCTGAGCACTTTACTGAAAGGCAAACTAGATCAAAGCATAAAATAAAGCCAAGCAAATAACAGAAACACGGGAAGGCAAGGCAACACATGCCTCCCCAAACGCCTGACTCCCTCTGAGCTGACTCATGGAGCGTCGGGGGAGGGAAGCAAAGACCACACAGTCAAATTATTCAAAAGGATAACAGAGGCAGAGACTAACAAGCTAAATCAATGAGATGCTCAGCAGGCTCACAGAAAACAGGACTAATCAACAGCTGGAGGTAATAAAACAACAGGGAAATTTACAGAAGACGCTAATAAAAAGCTCACTGCTGCAAGCTGGCTCGGTGCCAGCAAGCAGGCTCGGATCAGATGCGAAGCATGAACATCCACCAGCTCCAAGCCGCTTCTGTCCACATCGTGTTCCCAAGGCACGGGCATCACTGGTGTGGACTACCAACAAACCTCAACCTTGATGAGGACAAAGCCCAGAAAGAGAGGGCAAGCACGGACAGCCAGTGAACCCAGGGAGAAAGGGCAGACCCGGCCAGCAACCTCAGGGACCCCAGTGTTACCCTCCCAGAAGAGACAACCAAAGGAGACCACCACGGAGAGGGTATGGACCACACGTAGACACCCCGGGAAGTGGAAGCTCAGAATGGTAAGGACCAGGCCAGGCTCTCTGCAAGGAGCAACCAGCCTCCAAGTGTCCACATTAAGTCCAGCAGCCCACCTAACCCACACACAGCCGACATCCAGCAGGCAGTAGAGGGTTGATAGCATTTTCCATCTACCAACATGCGCAAGGACATGCCTAGGCTTGGACAGTGACCACCAGTCCAAGGTGAACAGACTTAGGGGTCTCTAGGAAGGTATCTGAAAAGCTCATAGACCCTAACAGTAGGCAGAGAAAATCCTGACTGGTTGGGATACAAGACTGCAGGGCCTGAAAAGAAAACGCTCATTCAAAACACAGGAATGTTTTCCTTGCCTCAATCTTTTTCTGACTTTTTCATTTTTATTTATTTATTTGACACAGGATCTCACTATGCAGCTCAGACTCACACTGATTCTCCTGTCACAGCCTCCCCAGTCCTGGGATTACAGGCATGCACCACTACGCCTGGTCTCAGTGCCAACATGTTGGGCCCAGGGTTCTGGGGCATGGCATGTGATACCAGGGATCAAACCCAGGTCGTTGCACTTGCAAGGCAGGCACTAGACACTAAGCTATTTTACCTGCCCAACTATTTCATTTTTAATTATGTTTTTCCTTCCTTCATTAGGTTTTAGGGTGATTGTTATTTTTTTAATCTCCCTGTTTTAACTTTTTTTAAAAATTACTTTTTCCTTTATAGTTTTTCTCTTCCTTTTTTCTCCCCTCAAAAGACAGAGGTTGGCAAAATGGACAAGGAAACAAAATCCAGCTGGGTGTGGTGGTACACACCTGTAATCCTAGCACTTGGGAGGCTGAGGCAGGAGCAACACTGTAAGTTCCAGCCTGGGCTGCACAGTAAACTCAAGACCAGCCTTAACTGCATAGTAAGAGCTCATTTCAGAGAAAAAGAAGAAAGAAAGAAAGAAAGAAAGAAAGAAAGAAAGAAAGAAAGAAAGAAAGAAAGAAAGAAAGAAAATCAGTCAGTCTATTGGTATGTTGTATATAAGAAACATGTTTAACCCAAAAGAAGCTAATAAATTAAAAATCAAAGGATGAAAAACAATATTATATACAAAAGAAGCCTGGAAAAGAAAAAAGCAGGAATAGCTGTTCTATATTTAAAGTGGACTTCAAGCCAAAACTGAACAAAACAGGCAAAGAAGGGAACTACCTTTCAATTAATGGACAATTCAACAGAAAGAGATAACAATTATTAACACATATGTGCCAAACAATGGCGTACCCATATGCATAACACAAGTACTAATAGACATAAAAAGATCAATAAGCACAAATACAATTATACTGGAGAACCTCTAAATCCCATTGTTAAGTACCTAGACAGCTAGACAAAACTCAACAAAGAAAAACCAGAGTAGAATCAAACCTTTGAGCAATAAACTTAAATATTTAGCAACTGCTGCACGAAATAACAGAATGCACATTCTTCTCAGAAGCACACGGAACTTTCTCAAAAATAGAAGATATACTAGCCAATAAAGAATGTTTAAGTAAATTAAAAGAACTGAAAATTTCCCATTCATGTTATGAGATCATAGTGTAATAACATTAGAAATCTATGGCAAAAGAAACCAGAGAAATTATACAAATGGGGCTTCTTCCTGCCTGAGCTCCAGTCCTGATATCATCCGCTATCCGGTCTGGCCTGTGTGCCTGCCGGGTGAGGACCCCCAGCCTGCCTCCATTTCCCAGTTCTTCCGGCCTGAGCTCTAGTCCCAAACCCATCCACCATCCCGTCTGGCCTGCCTGTGCCTGCCTGGTAAAGACCCTCAGCCTGCATCCATCCTCAGACTCCTCAACTCCAGAGCTCCGACTCCACCCACAGTCCAGACCCACAGGACCTCACAGCAGCCAGTGGCTTGAGCTGCAACTTGCAGCCAGGCATCACTGGAGGGCAACTAGCTTGGTGGATCCAGAACAAACTCCCATAGGCACTAACAGCATAACTTCACAAAAGAATAGAGATCACTGCCATACAAAATGATAACAACAAGGAGTAAGATGCAGTCACAGGGCCCAAGCCCACCCAAATCAAATATAGGAGTTGATACCATGGAAGAAAATGGGAATCATGCAGCCAAAAACTCTGAATCTGAGGTAGACAGACAACTACAGAAACATATAGAGCAACTCAGATCAGAGATAACATCTGAAATAAAAAAAGAAATGCATGAATTAATAGAATCTGAAGTAGAAAAACAATTGCAGAAGCATATAGAGCAAAGCAGAACAGAAATAACCCCTGAAGTAAAAAAAGACTTGTCTAAATTAACAGCATCTAAAGCAGGAGAACAAATGCAGAAAGGTAAAGAGGAGAGCAGAGCAGAAATAATCTCTGAACTAAAGAGAGAGGATAACTATAGTGAAAGACTTAAATATCAAAGAAGACATTGATAAAAAAAATTAGAAGAGAATAGAAAAATGATGGATTCCAATACTGAGCAATATAAGAAAGAAATAGATCACATGAAACAGTGTCAAAGAGATATACAACAAAATAAAATCTCAATCACAAGCTAGCAAAACCGTATGAACAAAAGTGAAAACAGAATCTCAGATCTTGAAGACACACTCGCAGCTAGTGAAAAGGCAAGAAAGGATCTCTTAAAAACAACCAGGATGCAGGAAAAAATAATTCAACACCTGCAAGATGATGCAAGAATGAACGTGAGATCAATAGGAATCAATGAGAAAGAAGGAGTCAATACAAATGATACAAAAAGAATATGGGCAGAAGTAATAGCAGAAAACTTCCCAAATATGAGAAAACAATCAGATATTCAGGTAACTGAAGCATACAGAATGTCAAATAACTTCAACCCGACTAAAAACACATCAAGACATATAATAATCAAGATCCCAGAAATCCAGCAGAAGAATAACATACTAAAAGCTGCTAGAGAAAAGAAACAGATCACACTTAAAGGAAAATCCATCAGAATAATGGTAGATTTCTCTTCACAAACCATGAAATCAAGAAGAGCATGGAGCAGAGTGCTTCCAGTCCTCCAGGAAAACAAATTTCAGCCCAGACTGCTATCCCCGGCAAAACTCTCTTTCAAGTATGAGGGAGAAGAGAAATACTTCCACGACAAGGAACAACTAAAGAATTTCATGATGTCAAAGCCAAAACTACACAATATACTAACAAATATTTTACAGAGGGAACAAAATGACCTGAACTCAGCAAATGAGAACACAAAGATCCCACCAAATAGGGCAACCAATTAAACATAGGAGAAAAAGTAGTAAGCAGTAGTGAATAAAAGTCATGTCAATAATAAGACAATACATTTCAATTATAAGTATCAATGTAAATGGACTCAATTCTCCGATTAAAAGAAGTAGACTGGCAGAATGGATAAGGAAACAAAACCCAACAATATGCTGTATACAAGAAACACACTTAACTCATAAAGAAACTTATAGGCTAAAAGTGAAAGGATGGAAAACAATACTACATGCTCCAACACCTCAGAAAAAAGCAGGGGTAGCAATCCTGTTTGCATACAGTCTAAACTTTAAACCAAGATTGATCAAACATAACAAAAAAGGCCACTATATACTGGTCAAGGGAAAAATTCAGAATGAAGAGATAACACTCATAAATATGTATGCAACCAACACGGGAGCAGCAAGTTATATAAG
>PVKN010018412.1:0-16855 GCA_004027915.1 Capromys pilorides
TTACTTCAGATGCTATTATTTCAGAGATTTCAGGTGTGTGATTTCTAATTTTTTCTATGCTATTATCTCCTATATTTGTTCTGGGTGGGCTTGGACCTGACAATGCATTTTGCTACTTCTCTTTGTCATTTTGTAAAGCCCTGCCTCCTGACTTTTGGTTTAGAGCTTTGGTAGTGTTCTTACCTTAGCACCAGGTCCAGATGTACCAAGTTCAAAGCCATCCAGGTGGGTGTGGCTTGGGTATGGCTTCTGAGCTCCACTTCTTCCTGTTACAACCCTTAGAGGCAAACGTGCTGTGCCACTCTGGCAAGATGTTCTGCTCCTGGGTCAGCTGGATGGATCTTGTCTCTAGTCTCTATGCAAGGAGTTCTGCAGCAGTTTTCCACACTGGGTGCACTGGGCCTGGTTGCTGGGTCACATGAGTTTCTGGCTGGCCCAGGGAGGTCTCACTTATGTGGCAAGCCTGGTTGCTGGTCAGATGAGTTTCTGGCAGGCCCCGAGTGGTCTATATCACATGCCGGGCCTGGTTTCTGGGTTGAAAGAGTTTTCAGCTAGCCCAGGGTGGTCTCAATCATGCACCAGGCCTGTGCCTGGGCCTGGTTGCTGGGTCAAATCAGTACTGAGTTTAGCCTTGGTTTGGTTTGGTTTGGTTTGGTTTGGTTTGGTTTGGTTTGTGTCATGTTAAGAAGAAACCCAGCCACAAGGCTAGGCGAGGCAAGCATGATCTCGAGCCTTCCCACACAAAACATAACATCCAAGCCTCTATTCAGCCTTGCAGAGAACCATACTTACACATCTACCTTACAACAAATACTGCTCATTAGTTTTCAATTTTTGGGGACAACCCGTGAACAAAACATGAAAGTCTTGACTATGGTTCCAGGATGTAAACTTTATTTATTTATTTATTTATTTATTTATTTATTTATTTATTTATTTATATTATGGCCAGCTCAGCCTGTCCTGGGAGAGGGGCTGTCACACCATGTGGTACCAGGAATCAAACCACGGTCCCTGCAGCTGCCTAAGCTTTCCTAAGCAGGTGCTTTAGATCACTGAGCCATCTCACCAGCCCGATAAATGTTAATAATATAAAAGTAAAACTATCTCAGGACAGTAGAGCCTGGGTAGTGTCACTATTACTCTGAGGAGAGGAGTTGGTTTTGGCAAAATCGAAGTTAGGACTGGAGGCACTTTGCTGTCTTTAATTAAGTTGAGGGTATAAAAATGCAGAACAATAAGACCTTTAACTTGGAGAAGCAGAACCGTACTCCAAGGAAGCATCATAAGCCTCACCAGCAGCAGCAGCAGCAGCAGCAGCCGCCGCCGCCACCGATGCCGCCGATGCCAACAATACCTGCAAATGGGTATACAGGCCATAGCCAAAATGGAGGTTTGACTATTGACCTGAAGAATTTTAGGAAACCGGGAAAGAAGACATTTACCTAATGTTACGGTTTATGTCTAGTTGTCCCCCACAAAGCCTCATGCAATCATGGGGCAGACTTCTAGAGTTTGAGACTTGATTCATGATCCACTGGGATTATGTGTTTTAGTACAGATGTGATTATGGGCCTGAGTCCTTCTGGGATTATGGGTATGGCCTAAGGCAGATAGGCTGAGGCAGAAAGCCTGAATGTGATATAAAGAGACAGAGAGACAGACTCATGCTGTTGCTCTCTGTTGCCCTGATTGTTTGGTTGCCTCTGTCACCATTTTGTTGCTGTTCTGCCACCATGAACTGCTGGCCTCTGCATTGTGCATCTCTGCCTTGGATCCAACCAAGTATGAACTGAAACCTCCAGTAACTGTGAGCTAAATACACCTTTCCTTCCTTCATGTTGGGTGTTGGTTATTTGTCCCAGCAACGAGAAAAGAGTAACTAAGACACCCAATTTAGCCACCTCTTTATGGGCAATCTTCCCCCTGATAGTACTGAGGAGGAAATGAAACTATTTGAGAAATACAGGAAAGCAGGAGTTTTCATTCATGAAGATAAAGGCTTTGGCTTTATCCACTTGGAAACAAGAACCTTGCAGAGATTGCTGAAGAGGAGCTGGATAATATGCCTCTCCGTGGAAAACAGCTGTGCATGCACTTTGGCTGCCATAGTGCATCCCTTACAGCCCAAAACCTTCCTCAGTATATGTCCAACAAACTAATGGAAGAAGCCTGTTCTGTATTTGGCCTGGTGGAAAGAGATGTAGTCATTGTGGATGATCGAGGAAGACCCTCAAGAAAAGGCATTGTCAAGTTCTCTGGGAAGCCAGCTGCAGGGAAAGCTCTGGACAAATTCAATGAAGGATCTTTCCTACTAATCACATTTCCTCAGTCTGTGACTGTGGGGCATATGGACCAGTTAGATGACGCAGAAGGATTTCTAGAAAAGCTTGTTATAAAGAACCAGCAGTTTCACAAGGAGCAAGAGCAGCCACCTCAATCTGCACAGCCTGGCGCCTCTGAACATGAATATGCCATGCACCGGGAGGCACTCACTGAGATGGAGAAGCAGCAGCAGGATCAAGAGGACTGCAACATCAAGGAAGCCTGTGAGAAGCTGGAGATTGAGATGGAGGCTGCATACCCTGAGCACCAGGTGATGCTGATGAGGCAGGAGCTGATGAGACACCAAGAAGAACTTCAGAAAATGAAGAGCTGCATAACCAAGAGGTCCAAAAGCAAAGCAACTGGAGCTCAGGCAGGAAGAGGAGCATAGGCACCATGAAGAAGAAATGCGGTGGCAACAAGAAGAGATGATGCAGCGACAGCAGGAAGAATTCAAGGGAACCTTCCCTGATGCATAAGAACAAGAGATTCAGATGGGCCAGGTGGCTATGGGAGGTGCTATGGGCACAAACAGCAGAGGCGCCATGCCCCCTGCTCTGGTGCCCACTGGTACCCCAGCTCCTCCAGGACCTGCCACTATGATGCCTGATGGAACCTTGGTATTGATGCCACCAACAAGTGAATGCTTTGGTCAGGTTGCTATAATGGAAGGAATTGGGGCAACTGGTGGAACCCCTCCTGCTTTCAATCATGCAGCTCCTGGAGCTGAATTTGCTCCAAATAAATGTCACTGATACTAAAAAAGTTGTACCATCTAGTTTCCTGAAGCCCTTAGAAGAAGGAACCCTTTTGGACTAGCCAGAATTCTACCTTTGAAAGTGCTAGGGATTCCTCCCAATAGTTAGGTCTTCCCTGCCTGTACTACTCTGAGGGAGTATGCTGGGGGCAGAGGGCAAGGGAGGGGTGATATGTAACAAATTCTGGGTGGTTTGTTTAATTGGCTCTGTGTGATGCATTCCTGAAATTTCAGATATAATGAATTGTTGAAGGCTGGGAGGAACCATGACAGAATGATTCCTTACAATCCCGTTCATCTTGGACATTCCTGGTTTTTTTGCCCATCATGTTTTATTTGCTTTCCACACCCCTCATGCCCAGAGACTCTGCCACATACACCACAAAAACCAAACATCTCCCAGTGACCTTAGCCCCACTGCTCCATTTGCTCCCAGGTGAGAATTCAGGCAAATGTCCACAGAGGCCACAGACAGTATGTGTACTGTTCTGTGAGATCCCATATATTACCCTTTCATGTACTAAAAACATTTTCTCTTAGAGATTTTCATTTTAGTATATCTTCAAAAAAAATCTTTTGTTAACTCGCCTCCATCTTTTCCTTGGGTAAGGACAACCCAGAAAAGACATTTTTGTGTTTGCGATGTTGCTGTTCACAGCTTTTCTTGATAGGCCTAGTACAATCTTGGAAATAGGATTGCTGTGTGCTGAAGGTCTGACAGTAGCTCTTAGCTTTGCCTATCTTAGGTAGTTATGCTATGCATTTTTTATTGGTGTACCATGTTTGATTTATCCTTGATACCTTAAATCTGGAGTTTTTCTGAGAAATAGAGTGATAATACAGCATCAACTTATTAAAGTACATTGTAAGCCTTAAAAAAAAGTAAAATAATGAAAGAGAGATGAAAAGGTACAAGAAAGTACAAAAAATATATATATGTTTTCATTTCACCTAAAGAGAAGCTGAGATCTCAGTTTAAAATGATGCGCTGCATATGACAACACACAGCTGCAGTCTCAGCTGCTTGGGAGACTGAGACAGTGGATCACTGGATCCCAGAAACTCAAGACCAGCCAGAGCAGCATGAGGAAACTCTGTCTCAAAATAATAATGAAATAAGAAATAGGGGTATAAGTGCCTCATTTCAGGTAGAGAGACAAGTTACTAAAAAGGACGGTGCAATTTTCGAAATCAGAGAGGTCATTCCTATATGTAACGGAGGCAAGCCTTTCCCTTACACAGTGATGATTCAGTAGCTACCATGGGAGCTTGAAAATTGAAGAGAGGAAGAATAAGCAGAATCTTTGGGGTTAGTGTTGTGACCATCAGAGGCTCAAAATCTAGAAACAAAGGAAAAAAAATGCTACCGGGATGGGCCTGGGGACAGGCAGTGCCCACGGAGCCCATGGTTATTCATGGCAAATCCTCGCAGCCTGGTGACACCAGGAGATATCACCATATGTGTTCAATACTTCAAGGGAAATGAAAACTGAAATTATCCTGGAATGACTTCTCAGACCGCTCTACCCTGGAAGCGGTGGCCACCAAGGGGAATCGGAAGTTCAGTAGCTACTGGGGACAAGGTTGTTGGCATTTACAAAAACATCACTTTCATTTCAGCACCTACTCAGTCAACCAGAGTAGGAAACACCCCGAAGAACACATGGGCAATTTCTTCTTCCCTCTGCCCCATTCTCCCCCCAGTAGAGCGTGGCCAGCCCCGCTCCCATCCCACCACCTGCTCCTATCTGCTGCCCAAGCCTTGCCTCTACTGCACAGACTCACGAAGGTGTAGGTCTTGCAGACACTGAAAGCAGGCTCCTTGCCCACCCCTCTCTCCAGGCCTCCAGCAAAGAACCCCTGGACAACCCCATGGTCTTTATCCTGACCAAAGCTGCAGCTCAGCCTCTCTGCACCCACAGCCCACATCCTCTCCAGCATTCCTGGGTCACCTGCCCTCCACATCTGGACCCTCCCAGATGTGCCTGAGGGTGGCTGGCATGTCTCCCATCTAGCTGTAAGTCCCTTAAATGGAAGTCAGGAGGGAGCCTTTGTGTCTTGGCAGTGAGATCAGAAGCCCATAAATCAAGTGGAGTTGTGTGGGGGTTTTTGTCAGAAAAACCACACAAAGAAAATGAACAAAATCTTAGCCTAATGGTTCTTAAACATTTGAGATTAAACAACTGTCAGAGAAAATCTGTGCTGCTTGGGACAAAAGCAGGGAAATTGTTGTGCAAGCTCTGAGAACATGAAAAGGCTCTAGATTTTAGCATTGTGATATAATTGTTCTGTGACTCCATTAGTCCCGCCAGAGAATTAGCTTTAAGGGGGGGGTGGGGGGGGCAAAAAAAAAGGAAGAAGAAAGATCTCACTTACAGCCAGATACTACAACCCAATGGAGCCTTCTTGAATTAAAAACATTAGCTAAACAATGTTAAATGCTGGCATTTCCAGGTACATCAAATGTCACTCTCTTCTCAGTCTCCTCTTTGAAGCAGTTTCTAGGAGGCTGTTTTTCTTCTCAGAACTGGAAGCTCATTTGCTTTTGAAAACTAGTTTGTTTATTTAATCATTCCCCCAATCCATCATAATTACAAATACTTTAAGATGCAATTTTCAGTTGTACTTGTTCCCATGTGTGGTTAGTAAACTCACAAGGCATGCAGAAAAGCCCTTAACCCAGCGAAGCGGTGTTTATGAATGACAGTGGCCATTTGCAACGTGGCCAGCTCCAGGGCATTGTGTGCTCCAGCTTCCCTTTTCCAGATGGGTGTTAATGTTGGTGGGAGCCACAGAGGATGTTAGCTGACGCCCATCCTTGGCCTTCTTTGGAAACCAGTAAACAGAGAGTTCTTCTCCTCTCTCCCTCAGAATCCCAACCCAGGCTTATTTGCTGTGAAGCACCCTCTGACTTACTCAGAAACGCTGATAGACTACCATCTGTGTACCCATCCCAAGTACAAGTTCACCCATGAGGTGCACTGTGGCTCCAGCATTCCTCTCACCCAGAAGCAGTTTCTCCATCACACGGTAATGACCCACCGGGCTTCCTAGCAGAGTTGGCCTTGGGTTAAAGGCAGAGGCAAGGGACAAGGTTAGAGGGCCACAGCTGGGACTGAAAAAAAAGAAGCATCTAACCACAGCTGCAAACAGCAGCTGTCCTGGATCCAGACTCAGGCCCCATCTGTCAGCTCCACAATGCCCGTATTCCAGGGTCCACACTGTTTCCCTTTTCAGGCGACACCCAGTGCTCATTCATTCATATTTCTACCAAGCAAAAACGGTCACCTGAAAGCAGAACCCCATAGCCTGGCCTCCTTTTACTTTGGTCCCAATAAGTGTAGAAATCTCCAAATGACTGAAGGGTAACATGATACCGAGCAGAGAAGAACTGGCTCAAAGAATTCCTTCCTTCCCAGGTGACTGACCTGACCTAAATATCTAGGAACCCTTGAGCGATCCCCACAGGCCCCTAAACTCAATCACTTCCCAACCAGATCATTATCCCTGCCCAGCTTCCAACAGTCAGGCCCCAAACCACCTCCTGTCTTTGCCTTCTTGTTCTGTGGGCAACGTTGTGCATGGGCCTCATCTCACCCTCTGTCCCTACCCCAGCTCATTCCCATGGCTAAGCAGCCTGCCTCTCACACTGCCTGCTGCTCTCTCGTGGGCCTCCCCCATGGCTCACACTGCTCCAGTCAGGCCCCCATGGAAATGTTCCTTTCTTCAGTCTGATCCTGCTGGTTCCTGCTTAGAAGCCCTCAGTGGAGCCCTGCTGCTGCCAGGAGGGGCTCCAAGCTCACTGGCGGCCTCCATGAGGCCCTTGGTCCCCTGCCTGCCTCTGCCATCCCACCCTCACCCTGCACTCAGCTGAACTCATGGTGCTCTGAGAGCAGTCACTATCTGTCACCAGCGTCCCTGTGAGACATGCCACTTGATGAGCTCCCAGTCCTCTTCAAGCATGACATTAGCACAGTGCAGCATGTTGCTTGTGAGGCAATTAAGAGGGCAGGTCTCCCCTCCTTTATCTCTCATTCTGTGTTACATTGTTTGGTGCCCTTGCTGGAGCAATTTTTTACTTCAGAAAATTTAATTGATCTTAATGAGGTGGTAACTTTTATTACTAACCTTTGTGACTGATTGAAAAAGTAGTCCTTCCTAGAATGCATCCTACTAGGCAGTTGCCTTCCACACCGTAACCCTATGTCAACTCCTTCCATAGGACATTATCCCTGGAATCATGAACTGGAGGAGATTCCAGCCACTGGCACTCTCAGCCCTGCCTGACCTGTCTAAGCCACAGACTACCCACAGGTAAGCCTTGCACAGAACCGTGAGCCAAAGCAAACCCCTCTCCTTACAATTCACTCAACCTGGTGTTTTCAGCAACAGAAGGAGAACTAAGGCACCCAGCATCTACTTCAGTCACCCCTTGTCCACTCTGCATGTGCCTGCACAGGTATTTGAGATCAGTTTGTGACCCTAGAACCCTTCAGCACCAGCAGATGCAGCTGTACCTCGGAGGCTCATCCAGGTGTTGTTCCTGCTGAGGTGCTTCCCTCTTTGTTGCTCCCCTTTGCCTGGAGATGACCTGAGATAGACAGAAAGCACCCTGCTGGGACCTAGGTCAGTGAAAGGAGTTCAGACAGGCTCCTGCCTTTCTCCTTGTTCTTCATTCACCTGTTGCCATCTCACAGTTAACTCAGCCATCTCGTTCCTTAGTTTAGCCTACTTTTAGAATCTAAAATCTCCAGAGCCAGGGGAAACACTAGCATTATAGTAAGAAGCAAAGCCTGAGACTGGGCGTGGTGGCCCCCACCGGTAATCTCAGCTCTTGGGAGGCTGAACACAGGCGGATCACTAGGAGTCCGATCTACGTAGTGAGAGCCTGTACTAAAACACAAAATTAAAAAAAGAAAGAAAAGCCTGCGCACTGGAGATCTGCCTCTGTCCTGGTGGACAGGGCCACCAGCCCTCTGTGGTTGGGCGAGTTGCTTCACACCCACGCCCTTCCAAATAAGGAAGCATTCTAGGGAGGCTGCTGCAAACCTTCAGCCTGCTGTGTCTTCAGTCTGCTGTAAACCCTGTCGCTACTCTGTCGCCACCAGATGGCGCCATGACCACCTCAGTGGCTGTCTTTTCCCGAGGCTGAGGTCCCTGTAAGAGCTACCTGTGCACCAGTACCACGCAGCTGGGTCTGCGGTGCGGTCAGGACCCTGAACACGCACAGTGACAAGGGACAGGACGTGAAGACTGCCCATGTCTACCTGCTGTGAGCAAGTCCCAAGAATTAGGAAAATGCAGCCTATTTTTGTTTCCAAAGCAATGTCCTTGGGGGAAAAACCATCTCCCAAGGCTGTTCTTTCAACAAGCAGTCAGATGCATTTGCCTTGGGCTTGAAATAGCCGTGAATTAAACATGAATTCTATGTGAACTAAAGGAAATTCTCCCACCACGGTTTGTTATTCTGTTTCTGTGTGCGAGTGCTATCTTGGGCCTGTTTGTTTTAAATAAACTGCGATCGCATAACAGCTCAAAGATAAAGTGTCTTCTACCTTTTTTCATCATGAGTTTTCATTGAATAAAAACAGTTACAAAATAATAGTGGAGACGCCCTTTTAAATTTTGTCCCCCACCCCACCCCTTGTTACTGGGAATTGAACCCAGGATCTGAGCACTGAGCTATATCCCCCACCCCTTTTTATTTTATTTTATTATTTTGAGACAGGATCTCCTTAAGCCACTAAGTTGCATGGGCTGGGCTCAATTTGAAATTCTCTTTTCTCGGCCTCCCAAAGAATTGAGATTACAGGCCTGTGTCGCCACAACATGCTCTTAAATTTGTCTTAATCAGTTCAGGCTGCAGTAACAAAATGCCATAGTATAGGTCACTCATGAGCAATAGGAACGTACTCCTCACAGCTCGGAAGACTGGGAAGCTCCAGATCAAGGCAGTGGCCGACTTGGTGTCTAGTGAGAGCTGATCCACAGGTGACGCCTGCTTGCTGTGTCCCTCACAAGGAAGCAGGAGCAAGACAGCCCTCCAAGGCGCCTCTTTTGCGGTCAGTAAGCCCACTGACGAGGGCTCCACCCTCAGGCCCTAATCACCTGCCAAAGGCTTCAACTCAAAAACAGTACATAAAGGTTATACTGGACACAGACATTCTGTCTGTAACAGGTTCTTACAATTCTGCAACCATTTTGCTTGAATAAATCCTGTAACTTCAGATTTTCTCATATCTTTTGACTCTGATACATAACTGTATCTCGTCAAACCATGCAGTATGGCTATTTACCATTTATTTATTCATGTTTGTATTCATTAGAATCCAAACACTTTGTTGAGTTCTTTACTCTTTCGCAAATTGTAGAAGAATTTCCCTTATCTCTGTGAACTTCTATACAATCTGAGCGTGAACAGCAACCAAAGAAATTATCTAATCCAGTAGTTCTTAAACTTTCAGATTGTGTGGATGACTAAAATACTCAGAATAATTTTGGGAACTGACTTAAGGTTATCAGAGTTTTACTTTGTCAAATAAGGATAGATATTAAGGTAAAACAAAGACATCTCACTATCATCTACTCCTATCACCATTTTCATTTTAGAAGAATGTGTTAACACTAACAACAGCAATAATAATGATGATGCTAGGACCATGATCTCAGGACTTAAAATTGGATTCATTTTTTTTTTTTTATGGAAATCTTTATGTTGCCACCCTGTCATCCCAGACCAATGAGTCTCTGGAGGTTGGTCCAACTCCCCGCTGCTCAGTCTCTCTTCTCAATAGAAATACCTCATTTCAGGGTGTTCTACATGTGTTTGGGAGAATGTTCAATTGGAACTCGTTTTGGTTTTTTTTGTTATGAAGTTGGTGAATAGAGCTGAACACTGTGTGCTGAGGCCCTACACCCTCTTAGTGAGGAATGAGATTATAGACAAAAATTGGTGCTAGATGGGCACACTGCTACTGGGATGTTTTTGTGTCTTATCCTTCTGAGCAGACAAAGCAGGGGGTACATATATACACACTTAACACATGCAAAGACACATGTGTAAATATGTGCACATGCACATAAAATCATGGATTCATACCAAACCCTGCAATTTTCACTCTACACACAGTTACTGCTTCTTCTCTGCATTCCATATTTGTGTCTACTTTTTCTTTCTGTGAGAACCCTGGTTTCTAGTACAATTAATTAATTTCTAAATATTTAAAATAGTTTAGGAATTGTCTATCTGTAAAAAAATTATTAAACAAACCTCATTAAGGAGAGCTCAGATTTATTTGCGGTTATCATTTTGTCTTTATTCCGCACAAGACTATGAGTATGTAGGTATAGTTAAATACTTAGGTTATTTCTTTCCCTTCTTCTCTCTTTCTCTTGTCTGCCCTAATCCTTCCCCCCTCTTTTTCTTTATTCCCTCTTCTTTTCTTTCTGTTTGTTATGACTGTGGAATTGTTGCAGTTTTCTTAAATTTCTCTTACTGATTTATTTTTGTTTTTTCAATGTATAGAACATCACTGGGCATGGTGGCACAGGCCTATAATCCCAGCACTTGGGAGGATGAGACAAGAGGATCACAAGTTCAAGGCCAGCCTGGACTACATAGTGAGATGATGTCTCAACAAAAGTAGAACATTCACATGATATCCAAATTCAAATCTACACAAAAGGTCCCTCCCTCCCGCTGTTCTAGGCCCTGCCCTCATTCCTCCTAGGGAAGGGAACCAACTTGACCTTCTAACAACCTTCCCATGTTCCTCTTTGTAATGCTAAGCAGAATATGCTTATTTTTTTCCTGGTTTCTTATACAAAAACTGGAGTTCTATATATGCTCTTCTTAATTTCCTTTTTTCACTTACTAATACTGATATAGGGATGATATATCCAGGGTCCTAACCTCCAAATGATCTAAAGGAAATATAACTCCCAATCTGCTACATGCCCAATACACTGAATTTGTGTTTCCTAAAATTATAGAATGAATTCTAGAAACAAAGGAGGTTAAAAATAGGAAATATTTATTGTGGGAAAGGTAGCTTATGTCTAACTAAGACAAGGGGATCTGCAAAGTAGGTTGTCTTGCACTCCACTTAAGGCAAAGTTTCCTAGAACAAAGTCACAAGGCAGTTATACGGTAAGAGAAAAACGATGATCAACCAATAAGACTACAAGTACAGTTGCTTAGAGAATATTGATCCAATGAGGAAGTAAGTCATGTAGCAAATGCACATAGAAAGAACAAGGACCTTTCAAGGGACAGGTGGGTCAAGGAGTTCTTGGCCCCTCCCCCAGGTGATGGAAGCCTATTTAGAATACCAGTCATTACCAGTTAACCCTCAGGCAAGTATGTAGGTGTGGTGACTCCATCTTGAGGGTTAGCCTTCCCGGGAATGCACCTCCACCCAAATGGTGATGTGCCCCAGCTTCAGCCCTGACCCCAGGGCCTGCCCCTGTCCAACTTCCTATAGTATTTCCACCTAATTTAGCTGTCTATCATAGTATTTCCTGGAAATACATATGTATCACTTAACAGATACCTTCTCCATTCTCGTTTTCTTGTGTAAAAACCATGGTACCATAGTTTTTTCAGCCAGTGTCCACACTGGAAGAACAAATACACTTTTTGTTTCTTTTTTTCTTTTTATTTATTTATCTTTGTTTGGTACAGAGTCCCACTACACAGCTCAGACTCATAGTGATCCTCCTGTCCTAGCCTCCCCAGTGCTGGGATTACAGGCATGTGCCACCACATGGGGTTCCAGGGTCAGCACAACATGCTCACCCAGAGTTCCCAGAATTCAATACTGGGGATCAAACCGAGGTCCTTGTGCTTGCCAGGCAGGTGCCTAGACCACCTAGCTATCTCCTCAGCCACAAGTACACATTTGTCCAAGAGCAAAACAGGGATGACTCACACACAGGACCCTTCGGTCCACCTCTTCTTTCTCTCCCTATTTCCACTTTCCTTCAGCCCCCAGCTGGAAGCAGGTCACCTCCCTTCTATGGGTGACTCTCTGCTCTTTTTTATGAGACAGAACTCTTTCAAGCCTCTAAAAATTTCTTCCACAAACCTACTGAAAACTTGTATCCACTGTGTCCTTTCTTCTGTTCCCTCTGCTGCTATACGATCAGTTTTTATGCCCTTGATATTGTAAAATCTTTGTAAAGGAATTGAGACCAGAAACAACAAGTTCTCATTCTAGCACTTCCAAGTGTTGTGACTTCCATGGACCACTGGTATACCAAACAGAGAAATGAGTGAGACATACACTAGAATTGAAGGCCTATGTTTATTAGGAAAGATACATGCCTTGAGGCCAGTGAAAAGAGCCCGTGCCATAGAAGAAGCCAGGTGTCAGCCTATACGTGATTTTTATGGAGAGGGAGTAGCCCTTTGAACTGGTACTCTTCTTTTTCTTTATTATTTTATCTGGTACAGCGTCTGCAGGGTCTACAGGGTCTCACTATATAGATTGGACTCATAGTAATTCTCCTGTTTTCAGCCTCCCAGGAGCTGGGATTACAGGTAGGCACCACCATACCCAGTCTCAATTGGCATCTCAGTGCACCCTGGAAGTAGGGGTTGGGCCAGCACAGCAGGCCCAGGTATTGAATCCCCAGCCCCTGTGTCTGTCTAAGCAGGTGCTTTAATCTGCTGAACTATCTGGCTGGCCCTTGAACTGGTAATCTTCTTATAGGGAAAAGTGTCCCCCTTTCTGTTGAGGGTTGGGTCGTCTTCTATGGTTTGAAGAACTGTGCAGGAAGTGGGAGGTTAAAACTACAATGTAAAAGAGATTAATTAATTTTAATTGAGTTGGGGTCACTTTCAGTTTTTTAAGGTATTCCCTCTTTTCTTGCTCAACAGTGGTCCTGCTGTCAGAATCCAGCACTCCTCAGCCTTTCCACTTCAGAAATTTCTCCTCTTCGCCTTCTGCTTCCATATCATTCTTAAACAAGTGTGCTGCCAGCTTCTAAAACAGTGACACATTTTTTCTCTCCTACCTTAATCATTTATTTCCAGTGCAGGGCAAGGCAGGGCCTTGGGCATTTTTGGCAGGTGCTCTGTCTGGGAGCCACACCCCAACCCCTCCTCTGATTTTGCTGTTGCACTTGGCAGCTTCCTCGCAGGCTCTCACACCCCCTGCCTTCACCTTTTCCAGAATCATAGGTGATATTCACGAGTGGGGGAGGGCAGACAGAGAGAGGTGTCCCCGTGGGACAGTGAAAGTGCTTAGGAAAAGCTTGCTTGCACAACAGCCTTTGACAACCTGTGATTCTTCCACAGCTGTGATTCCTATAACCCCATCATGCTTCCTGTAGACATCCCTGCTCCTCTGGATGCCTTACCAGAAGAAGACAGACTGGAGGCTGTTGAAAGGTACTTTTGTTTTTCTTTTTGTCTTTGCCATTGAACTCTGAAGTAGTCTGTTTTCTAGAAACATGCAGTGTGTCATGAAATTTCAGAAGAACACACAGTGCTGAGCTTTTGACCTAGATGAGCAGACAGAGTCGAGCCCCACTGTACCACTGCTCCTCATGAGTGATGGAGACCAGATGGGCCCCCACGTGCCGACCATGAGGTGCTCCTAAGGATCCGGGGAGGGGAAACAGAAGTGGTCATGGGCTTGTGAGGACCTGGGTTGTTATGTGAAAGATGGATGGGGCTTGGACAGGTATAAAAAAATGTAAGCCCCAATTCAGGGGCTTTTGTTTCAATTTATGGGCCCGTGTTTAATATCCAAGGAGAATGTTCATTTGAATCTCCTATCCCTATGGCCATTTAAACCTGATAACCAGAGACCCAGCAGCAGAGTGACACAGCTAGAGTTTGAGCCTCTCAGAAGTTCTTCAGTTTGCCAACCACCAACATATCTGAATGTGTTAACCTGTTGAAATACCACCTCAAAAATGTACCTGTAATAAAAATTACAGAAAGCACATGGTTAAATTTCCAGAATAGCGAATTAAGAGGTAGTCACATTCCAAGAGGTTTTCTTCCACCTAGTGTTATGGTGAAATAGAAGATGAACATTGAAAGATTTTGGTTATTTTCATTTTTTAATTTTTAATCTCAAGGGTATAAAGACATACTTGGATGTGTCACTATTTCTGTGACAGCAGGTTTGGGTACAGCACAAAGAAGACTGCCCCCCTTCCCTGTCAAGATGACAGGCACATGAGGAGGACCCTTGGCCCCAAAGTTCCTCCTTTTTGCTGTATTTTCTGATCTTCTGTTACTGAAGATCCACTTTTTAGCCTCGTCCCCATTAAAGGAAAGATATCTCTGAGGTGAAGATACTTTGAGTCTCACCTTTAACCCAGTATAATTCTCTCAAAACTTTGAAAAATATGTATCTTCTTTTTTTTTGGCTGGCTCAAGCTGCCTTAAGTGTGGGCCTAATGTGGAGCTGGGGACCGCCATCCCCTGTGCCTGACAGAGTTTGCCTGAGGGAGCACTTTAAACAATTGAGTTAAAAAAAATTGAGCTACCGCATAAGCCCCCTATGTCTTCATTTTTACTTGAGATGCTCTTGAATAAATCTTCCTGGTCTGTATAGGAATGCTCATCTCATAGATGAAGCTCTTGATTTAACTGTCATTTTCATTTTTATTTTTTTAAAGTTTATTTTATTTTTTTTTAAACCTCATTTATTTATTTATTTGTGTTCTGGCTGGCTCAGCCTGCCCTGAGGGTGGGGCTGGTGCAGCACGTGGTGCCGGGGATCGAACCGCAGTCCCTGTGGCTGCCCAAGCTTGCCCAAGAGGCGCTCTAGATCACTGAGCCATCTAGCCGGCCCCTGTCATTTTCAAAATATGAAAACTTGTCAATATATTTTGCGGCCTCTTTGGCATCTGCAAAGCTTCATGAGTCTAGACCAGGGACAGAACTCTTACACAGACCAGGAGAAGCAGATGTGTGACAGACAGGAACAGAAGATAAGCAGAAGCTTGGCGTTCAGGGCGAGCTGTACTCCTGTTAGAAAGCTGCCCAGGGTGGCTGTGCTCGCACCTGTGTACTGCACATACGTCGCAGCTGAGTGACCTGCAAGCACGTCACTCTGGCTTTATACTTCACAGGGACGTCGATCCTTGATCTAAGGCATTGCAAGACACACTGTCCTGAGAGGACAAGGACCCTGCCCCATTGCTCTGGGCCTTTCTTCTTTCTCTCAGGATGCTTCATTCTCAGTACCTTTTGCCCCAAGAATTTGAAACAGTGGCGTGGGTTTTAATCCAGAAAGACAGTTTCAGATGCCGTAATCCCAAATGTTGAAGACTCAAAACATCAAAATCCCTAAGTCCTAAAATCCTAAAAATTACAATCTTAAAATATTAAAACCCCTATACTGACATACTAAAAGCTTAAAGTCACAATTCCTATGAAAAGACAGGATAGTGAAGAGGGGTAGGAAGCCAAGTCCTCTTTTTGAGACGTACCTTGTAAAAAATTGATTCCTGAGGGCCAGTGAGATAGTTCAGCAGATTAAGCACCTGCTTAGGCAAGCATAGGGACCAGGTTTCAATCCTTAGCACCACATGGCACACTGAGCCACCAGTGAGACCAGGAGTGGTGGCACATGCCTGTAATTCCAGTGCTGGGAAAGCTGAAAAAGGAAGATCACCATGAATTCAACCTGTGTAGTGAGACCCTGGGGCTAGGGAGATAGCTCCATGGCACAAGTGCCTGCTTGGCAAGTGTAAGGTCATGAGTTCAAATTCCAGTCCTGCAAAAAAAAAAAAAAAAAAAGTGTAGTGAGACCCTGTACCAAACACACATAAAAGAATTTTTTACTATTCTGTAGATTGTCTCTTCAGTTATAGTTTGCTGTTTGTTTTGCTGTGCAGAAGCATTTTAATCTGATACAGTTCCATTTGTTGACTCTTGGTGTTACTCTTGATGTCCACTGGGATGCTGTTCTGAAAGTCTTTGCCTATGCTTATGTCTTCAAGAGTTTTACATATTTTAAATTTTCTAGCAGATTGTTTCAGGTTCAACATATGGATTTTTCATCCATTTTGATTTTCGTTTACTACACTGCATGGTGAGAAATATGGGTCTAGATTCAGTCTTCTGACTGTGATCAACCAACTTTCCTAGCATCAAAGACAGAAAAAGCTGTCTTTCTTCCAAATATCTTTTGGGCCTTTCAGGACTTTTCATGAGTTAAAGTCAGAACAGCCTGAAGAAGTCATTAAATCACTGAGTGATTCAAAAATAATTATATGCATGGTAGGATGTGAAGGCGACTGAGACAATAGCATTGTTGCTTATTACTGGTATTATTTGTGGCTTGTGTATGAATGCAGGTGTGGAGGTCTACATTCCCAAAACATGTGGAAACATGGGTTAGAAGATGGGAAGGTATGATAGGAATGTTCGTATCAGTATATATTGAATCACAGAAGAATTTCAAAAAGAGTAGCACCAAAGAAACAAGTGTGAGCCATTCTCTGAGGATAGCCACGCTCTAGAAGAAAGCCAAGGCAGCTACTCATCTCCAGGCAAGACTTCAAGTGCAGCTGGCGATTGTGAAAGCCAGGCAGCTCGTGCAGACCATGCCTGCGCAACTGCCCCAGTATATCCCCGCAGCCCAGCTTTTGCAGATGTTAGATTTCTTGGTGGAGAAGGTAGTTCTTTTCTCTTTTCATATTTCCCTCACTGTGTAACACTGTCCCTATTTTCTTTCTTTCTTTCTTTCTTTCTTTCTTTCTTTCTTTCTTTCTTTCTTTCTTTCTTTCTTCTTTTTCTTTCTTTTT
>PVKN010018413.1:0-2500 GCA_004027915.1 Capromys pilorides
CTGCTATGTAAGTAACACAGGTTCAGCCTCAAGAACACAGATCTAACACGTAGTGTGCCATAACTAGGAAGCAATTAGTTTGGGCTGCTTATTTATTTTTAAATTAAAGATGTGAAAAAATACACATGATGTAAAACTTACCATCTTAATCATTTTAATGTGTGATAGTGTGAAGTATATTCACATTGTTATGCAATCTTCACAACTCTCATTACCTATACAATGAAATCTCTGCATCTATTCACAAACAACTCCATTTTCCATGGATGATCTGTTCGACTTCCTGTTTTTATGAAATTAACTAGCTTAGAAACCTTACATGCATGCGGTGTCATACAGTATTTAGCTCATGATTACTGTGCTGTGCTATTTTGGATAATGTCCTTAAGGTTCATCATGCTATAGTCATTCACAGAAAAAAACACTCTCTGCCTCAATATTTAGCAGCACTGTCAAAATCCATTTCATATCAAATGGAAGGCTGAACTATTGTTAGCCCAGTAATTTTATACGTTATTACTTCTATATATAAGCTTTGATTTTTTGACATTGACATAGGTGATCATTTACCATGTTTTTGTGGGATTCCCAAAAGACTTTGGGGTTTAACCTTTTTGTAATAAAAGGAGCAATGTGAGCCCATGAGAATAATAGACTAGTAGTTGTTAGGTAAAAACCCACGCAAAAACCAGACCAGGCATTCTGACGCGAGTGGATTTACTGGGGGCATCAAGCAGGCTGGCTGTGTAGCAGACCAAGACAGCAGCGAACAAAGAGGAGCGGGGCAGGAGACTATAATCCTGTACGACTATAATCCCAGGCAGGGTAATCACGGGCTGGAACAGCAAGGTAACAGCTAGATCACGGGTTGCGAGTGGGGTGGGACAGGAAGAACTGAAGGAGAGCCAGTCCTGGCGGGGCTACCTGGTCTGTGGGGGACCTTCAGTGTTAACAAAGGAGTTTCCATGGTTGCCTGTCCAGATCAAAGTCAGGTGGACCTATTCTGTGGTTTTGGGTTTGGCTCTGCATGGGGACAAGGGGGAGAGTTTGGGGGCAGGGTACCTGAGAAACCAAGAGGGAGAGTGTTTGGGGGCAGAGTGCCTGGAGAAGCTTTGAATCCTATCAGTAGTTTTGAGTAGTGGGTATTAAGCGCAATTTTTTTTTTTTTTTCCTACTTTCAAATTTGAGGTAGAATCTTCCTAAATCACTGAACTGCCCAGACTGGGCTAGATCCTGCCCTGCTTCTGCCTCAGCCTCCTAGATTGCCTTTCCATGTATTTGTGATTTAATGTCTTTCGGCCATGTTCATAGTTTTCAGTTTACAAAATAATCATCTCCTTGCAAAATAAAATTACACAAGTTTATTCCCTGGTATTTTATTATTTTCGATATTGTTATAAATGGGCTCATCTTCCGAATTTCCTCTTGAGCACTCATGCATAGAAATATAAGGTGTGTGTTGCTTTTGTATCTTGTAATTTTGCTGAACCTGCTAGTTCTAACAGATCCTTTTGATGGCATCTTTGCAGTTTCCTGTATGTAAGTTCACGTTATTGGCACATTTTTCTTTTGCGCTTTGTATTTTATTTCTTTTCTTAATTTCTTTACCAGGACATCCAGTACTATGTTGAAATCAAGAGATGGGAGTGGGCACCCTTTTATTTCTGATCTTGGGGAGTTTTTAGTTTTTCACTGTTGAGTAATGGGTTTCATGTAGTTTTTACTCAGATGGTTTGACCCCAACTAAGTGAGGCTTTCCTGTGATTACAGACCTGTGTGCTGTCTTCTTCTACGTGCATTTAGTTTCCACTCATTAATATCTTGAGGTAGGTGATTTTTCTCTGCTTTTCTTTTGCTAAATTATATTCTATAACTTTTGCTATTTGTACAGTTCTAAGTTAAAAATGTTTTCTTGATTTGACTCGTGATAGCTTTACTGTAAGCAGTTTTCAAATTCTTGAGGGTTTTCTAGATGATCCTAATATGTGTCAAGGCAATATTTTTATGTAACTCCTTTCAAATTTAGATGTGTGTAGCTGTTGGCCAGTGAGCTACTGATGTAGAATCAAGTTAAATCAAGGGTTGATACAGCTGTCCACACTTGAGTCCTCACATCTTCTATTTGTTTTATCAAGTATTGATCCAAGTGTGTTGAATTCTCTAGTCATTGAGTGTGGAACTGCCTAGTTCTTAATTTTACTTTGCATACATTTTGAATTTGTGGAATTAGGTTCACAGATATTTAGTGTTAAGTCTTCCCAGTAATGTGATCCACTTATCATTATAAAATGACCTTTTTAAAAATCCCTATTGACGTTGTTTTTCAATCTATTGTGTCTGGTATTAATAGATCCACTCTAAATTTAGCGATTTTTTGGTTGTTAACATAAGACTAGCTTCATTCTATTTACTGTAAGCAGCATATATAGTTGGGTGTTATTTTACTACCTTTCTATAGGACAGAACTTTCTTCCTCACAGTGCTGGGAGTTTAGCAGGTC
>PVKN010018413.1:5000-16851 GCA_004027915.1 Capromys pilorides
CTTTTAAATGTATTTAGTACAGGGTCTCACAACGCAGCTTGGACTTGTAGTGATCCTTCTGTTTTCATCCTCCTCAGCACTGGGATTACAGGCAAAAAAGTTTACTTTTTAATGAGAGGAAGAAATTTGATTCTTTGGGATAAATGAGCAAGTAGAAGAATATGGGCCCTTTTAGTCCAAACTAATCAGAAAACAGGCCAAAATACAAATGTCACCGTCAATTATTGTGTATTATCAACAAAACTCTAGTAGCAGCTATGAAGTCTAGACGTTAAAAACAACAGAATTATCAACTTTCAGTAATTCAATTTGCTCCCACATTACAGCTTTTATAAGAGTTTAAAATGGATATAAGTACACTAGAATTCATCTCAGGAAGTTTCAGTCAGGGTCCCTGAAGAGTGCATGGCTAAACACGGGCTCCAGTTTTATACGTGCAAAGTGTGCTTGGCAAAGTCTTTTTTCTAATCTGTTTCCCCTCTTCTAAACAAAGGGACAGGGCTATACAAGGACTAGGTCAGAGCTGCTTGAGTTTTACGGTTGTTCTGGCAATGGAGGCACTCCGTCATCTGGGCTTCCCTACCATTTTCACTTTCAACTACTAGCCGTCCCAGGCCTCTAAGGAAACCAGTTTACTATTAACCTCTGACCATCTAATACTTCCCCAACTGTGTATTTTCATTTTGTTCATTCCGCCTGCCTGAAATGTTCCTTTTCTTTCTCCTCTTTGCCCAACCAAATAGTATCCCAAGTCAAATACTATTTTGTTGGCCATCCCCAGAATTTTCCTGCTGTGAAAAGATTGCTTCTTGTATTGAAGTAACAGCCATCACCTATACACGTGACGGGGGATGCACTGACACATCTAGAACTACTTTCATCTACAATCTGAAGCATCCAATATTAACTTTGAACTTTTAAGCTTATTTTCTAAAGAAACTAAAACTACTTGTCTTTCCCATTGTTTCTCTCTTTGTACCTTTTAGATAGCAGGACTTTGATTACCATTTAAAACTTTACAAAGTCTGAACAAAAATTCTATTTAACTTTTTGTGGTTGTATAGGCATTGACCTCAGGGTCTTATGCATACAAGGCAAGACCTCTACCATGGAACCACATCCCTAACACCCCCACTAAAGTATTCATTGAAACATAAATGAACACAAAAAAGAATGACTTAATTGAAATCTGATCTGGTATGAATATTGTAAGTATTTACATTAGTAAGATCAGTTTGGCATGCCAGTAAATGGCAGGTTCTACCAATTTTAGCTATTTATGCAAGAAGCAATGGCAGAAATTATAAATAAATATTCTCTAAAGAGAACTCCTTTTATTCGGAGGTAGAAAAAAATGAAGCTATAAAATACTTTTATCCTAAGAAATATTTGAATCATATATGCAGTATTCACTATATCATTTGATTCAAATTCCCAACTAATACAGAATTATGACATTCATTTAGTTAGGTCTGACACAAGGAATCAATTGATTTTTGTATTTTTAGTAATGGAGGGAGGCTGGGCTCAGTGGTACAAGCCTGTAATCCCAGCTATTTGAGAGAATAAAGCAAGTACCAGTTCAAGGCAAGCCAGGGCAACTTAGTGAGACCTTGTCTCAAAAAATAATAAGGGTTGGGGCTGTTGTTTATTACTACAGAGTTTGCCTAGCATGAGCAAGGCAAGGTTTGATTCCTAGCACTAGGAGGAAAAAAAAACATATAGGGCAGCACTAGGTTTGTTAGCTATTGTACTTTTTCAAATATTTTAGCCTTGAAGTACTCACCTTGGAACGGAATCTACTGATGAAGATGGGACCTTGGAGACTTGACAGCTTGCTGCGGCAGCCAGCTTTAAGGCAGATGACGGGACAGCACTTAACGTCCTAGGTATATGTCGTGCATGCATGGGGGCAATAGAGTTTACAGTGGCAACTGAGGAAGGTACAGTTAATCGAATGTTGTTCCCAAACAGAACCTGAGTTGTCCCAGAATTGGCAGCAGTTACTTGATGACTCAGTGCACTGTGGGAACTTGAAGTCTGTGTAATATTTGAAGGCTGTAGCAAAGTTGAACCTGCCGTTGATGGACTTGTATGGACAAGTGCTGTTGGCGTAGTACTGCTGAGGTGTAAGCCCTTGTATACTCCTGCAGAGAAAAGGAGGAAATGTCTAAACAATGTGCAACTGTACGGTTTGCATTTATGAATACATATGTTAATAGTATATAATCTCACTATACAGAATATAATCAAAGTAATTTAAATGTTTTGTTATTACCTGAGGCTGGAAGGATGCCATTCACCCCAATTCCAAGCACCACATCATCCTTCATCTTGAATCCCATTAGTTGTTCCGATGTCATCAAAGCAGAAGCAGCAAACTGAGCACTAGCAGAATCCAAAGTCTTAGAAACAAAACCCTAAAAAGGAAATACAGAAATCTAACTAGTACAATTCACTCTCAAGTGAACAGTAACCAAAAATCAGCTCAGGTATAAATGAAAATGGCAAACCACTGAAATCTCTTTATGTCTTTCCATCATCATAGTCATTGAGGAAGAATTGTCTAATGCAATGGCCATGAATTTTGACTTTCCTATGTGATAATATAGACCATGTACACATGAGTTACCACAATACACTTTCACATTGTGGAGAATGCAAATGTCCAACAAAAAATGTTGGGCAAGAAACATGCTAGCAAAAAACATTTCAGGGATTTGCCAATACACATAATGAATAAAAGTACATATAAATGTTTATCTAACCTACACATATCCACTAACCCAAAGGCTCCTTTGGAATAATGAAGTTAACTATGCTTTGTCCTTTTAAGAAATGCAAGCAATAAAATATGACAATTTATCCTAGAAATAAATGCACTTCTTCAATTTTTAAGAATAATGTTTTTTCCTGCAAGAACCTTATAGACACAAATTTCAGCATATAAGTCCTAAACATATCTAAATGGCAAATATTTACCATGCTTTAGGTTGAAGAATGATCTCTTTCAAGGATAAAAAGTTACTGTAGTATAATCTATGTGAAATTACAATAATAAAAAATGCCTAAGGATAATGAACTTCGGGGAATTACACACAAACAAGGTACACTAACAGACTACAGGTCAGACTGGAAGAGCATCTTCATTTCATTCAACTATGCTTTTTATACTGCTTAAAATAGGGAGCAGAGGCAACAGCTTCCATACTCACCTGTAATGTTCTTTCTAAACCCTGTATATTCAGGCGAAAGCCACTTTTCTGCTGGTTAGATGCAAGGTTCTATGACAACAGTTGGTAATCAGAGATGAACTCTGGTGGGAAACAATGAGGGATAATCATAAGACAGACAAATCCCTCACCTGTGAAGTGTTGGTGGAGGAATTACTATTTGCTTGCTGTTGCTGTATTTGTGCAAGCTGCTGTTTCTGCATTAGTGCCAGTTGCTGTTGATGTTGCTGGTATTGTTCGGCTGTAAATGCTGAACATGAAACAAGGAAACACTTTTTAAGCAAAAAAGTACAGAGATTACATACATATTACAATGTGAAAACAAATCCCATATTAAAAAAGTGTGTGCAAAATTAAAGCATTTGATAAAGACTTGATTCTACTAAAAGAAAACTTTCAAGTGAAAACTTCAGCATTCCTATAACCACATTTAACCTTCAATTTAATGAATATGAAGATTCATCTCCCTAAATTAAAATAGGAAAGAGAACAGCTCACTTCCCAAATTTCAACACTATTATTTTTGTAGAGCTGTCACACTTGTGCTAGACAGTGTAGAAAAAGTTCTCAGCTTTTTTTTAAGTCATAGATTTAGAATTCAGTTTTGCACTGAGCTTGAGAAGAAACGTGATAATTACCATTTGGTGTCATTTTATCCATTTTATCTTCCCAAAGCATTCAGATGATTCCTAATAGTTCTGCGTATAAATACTAATATATTTTCTATTTAACCATTACAAAGATTTCCTCTGTATGAAAGATAAGACTGTTCGTTTATTATCTCCTTTTTATCTTTTAAAGAACTCATCCTTTATAAGTTTAACAGGAAGAAAAGAGGCTCCAATGTTAAGGTCAATGAAATTTCCCCACCCAATTAACCCACCTGGAAAAAATCCAGTCAATAAGAACGGAGTTGTTTATGTTGATTTACTGTACAGAATGATGTCTGAGGAAAGACACTGTGTTATGCTACTTATGTTTGTCTATGGAGAGCTCAGTTCTAAAAAAAACAAACAAAAAAATGTTCATTTATTACCCCCCAAAAAAGTGTGTGCAGTTTTAAAAAAGGAAACTGTTTGCTTTTCCTTCTTGCCAATTTAAAAAAAGAAAAAAAATAGCACATACAATCACAATACATCCAACTTTAAAGGCTTCTTTAAGAAGCGCATGATGTCTGAGTTAGAATTATTTTAAAACAAAAAAGTTATTGTGCATCCCTGGATAACAGGGAATCTATAAATCATGCAAATGTCCCCAATCTAAAGTTTTCTGTCTTCAAAATATTGCCACCTCACTTGTTGCTTTACTACTGATAATTTTTAGTTAAAATACTTTTAAGTTTTATAATTTTTACTTTTAACTATCTCCCATTACACTGTTTCTGTCTGGTACAATTAGAAAATATTTAGGTAACAAATTCCATTATGTATTTTGAATCAGAAAATTGTTAAATATGTAAGAAAGCTTAAGTTATTAGGGCCTCACAAGCCCTTACATTTGAGCTGAACTAAGTTTGTGAGTTTAAGAGCAAAAAAAGTTATTTTTATTGGAAAAATTTGCTAATGACTTTCTTATGCTAGTGTGTGTTCTGCAAGTCTGTTTAACTGACACCTGTCTTTTGATGAGTTCCTTTTCTTACTATGTTTGTAATCCAGGAACCTGAATTACACAGGGAAGATATTATGGTGGTATTCTTAATATTAGGACATGATCCCTGAACACTGAAATACAAGTGTTGTGTTCACACAGCCATTTCCATGTAACGGAAACGTGCTGGGTCCAAAATAACAGGAAAATCTACAACAATGAACACTGCCCTGTGAGGATACTCAAAGTTAGCCTAATATTTCCCTTACAGGTAAAAAAATAAATAAAAATAAAAAAGTGATTATTTAAACCCTAAGGTCTTTGGTTTATTAGTTCAACTGGTATGTTTTTGATCTTTACTTCTCAAGTTTGAGTATGCTGCCACAGCCTTGACTTTTCTAAATAAGGAATGCTCAGTATCTTTTTTTAAAAAATAGAACATTTTTGGAAACTTAGGTTATCAGATATTTAATAACAATTATTTAACAATAATTTAATGCTCACTGAAGACCACTATATAAAATTCCATTACACGAATGAAAATATTCTCCTGTTGAATTTTGGTATTCATTAAAAATTTAGTGATTATTGGTGGATACCAATTTTGAACAAGGTTCCAAATATGTTTCCTGTATTTAACATCTTGGTATGAATCTTTCAGAGCGGTCAATTTTGTTTTTTTAACAATTGGTAGCTTCTAATTCAAATTTAGAAATAAAAATTCAACCAGCATTTAAATCACTTTATTTTTTATATCTACCTAAGTTTATTTCTGTTGACATATTTTTCAATTCCATTCTTTTACATACATGTTTTTGGTTAATTATGCTTATGATGCTATCTGTTTAACATTTCATAATGCATGCAAAAGTAAAAACACTGATTTAAAGGAAAGTTTAACAACCATCCAGGCCCACAATACTGATAAGCAGTTGGGCTTGTTTAGCTAAATTAATCTATTTCTTAGATACTGCTTTACTGTCTACAGAATCTAGTTATGAAATTTTACCTGAATATTTTTGGTAAATATTCTAGAACAGTGATAGCAAACCTTTTAGAACTTATTATTATTATTATTTTTTTGTATGTATGTGCAGGGTCTCACTACATAGCTCCAACTTATAGTGATCCTCCTGTTTTCAGCCTCCCTGTTGCTGGAAATATAGGCCAGATTCCATGACCAGCTCAGTGCACCCAGGGGCAGGGCTGGCAAGGCATGTGGTGCGAGGGATCAAACCCTGGCCCCTGCACTCCCCTAGGCAAACACTTAAAGGTAAAAAAAAATAAAAAAATAAAAAAGTAATTATTTAAGCCCTAAGGTCAGCTTTTATCAGCTGACTTTTTAGCAGCTCACTAGTTTGCTGAGCTATCTTCTTGGCCCTAGAACTTTCACTAACACAGACCACTGCGGCACATGTGCAACAGGTTTGCCACCACCAACATGGAAAACTAAGAGCAACACTTCAAATGGCAGTAAAGGTATAAAAACCATAGGTAGGAGCTAGGAAACCTTGACATTTGAGTCCTCAGCGCTTTATCATAAACGGCTGAGTATTCCTGAGCAAGTTACTTAACCTTTTGTGCCTTAATATCTTTATTTAAATGTGAGGGATTAAATCATGTGATCATTAAGATTTTTTTCAGATATGAGGTACTAAGTAGAAAAAATTCCTTCACTTCCACTCCTATCAGATTCCAGTCCAAAAGAAAGATGTGTAAATGCATAGCAAAGCTTAGGCTAGATAGTAACAGCCAAATACAATCTGAACTAAGTTTTTCACTATTATTTAGAAAACAGTGACTACTCAAGGCCACGATACCAGTACAATTCAAAAGTACAATCACACACTAAATGGAAGACAAAAATGACATCTCCCTAAATCTCTATAAATGGACCTAGATATAAAGGTACAAAGTTTTTGTTAAAATCCACCTCCAAATATAGCATTCTCAAATTTATAGTTCATATAAAGATGGGCAAGATATTATTACAGACGTATGACCAAACTAGAACAGAAGCATTATTCAAAATTAAACAGATCAGGAGGGATCCTTAGTTATTTTTCCCTACAGCTTCAGTAGAGACGAAGAAACTTCCACAGGAAGTAAAGATACTCAGTAGCAGGGAGGAGGGAATCAACAGTTTAAAAATACACAAAAAATGTTTTACATGTAATATATTTTACATTTACTAGATGGTCAAAGTTTTATGTACCAACACTGTGAGTGAAGTTCTTTATAATCCTCACATACAAAGCATCTGACAAGAATCTATACATGGGGGGAAAGAGTCAAGTGTGCCTATGATTTAAAAGTGGAGAATGTTCAATGGGAACTGGGGCCAGGGAAGGAAGCATGAAGGGACTTTCACATCTGTAAGATGAAGCAAGCTTCCTCAGGTAAAACACAAACCTACAAATTTAAATTTTAGGAAGGAGCTTTAAAAAGGTTGAATATAGGGCCAGGGAGATAGTTCAGTGGAATAAGCGCTTGCCTGGCAAGTGCAGGGACCTGAGTTCAATCCCTGGTACTGCAAAACAACAACAATAACAACAACAACAACAACAAAGGTTGAATATATAGAAAACTTTCTAACCAAGATCCCCAAACTTAAGAGTAACCTGATCTGCAAAACTGTTGAATTTTCATTCCCTCATCAGAAATATTTAGGCAGAAGCCAGAAACCACCTTTGTTTGTGTAGCTCTCAATAACCAATTCCCTGGGTTAGAAATTTGTATAAAGTAACCTGACTGTATAGGTAGAGCAGATTTGCTGAATTCCTCAAAGGAGTAGGGGGGGGAGGCACAGGGGTTTAAAGAAACAATTCCAAAATTCACTGGGGGTGGGGGAAAATGGAGTCTAGTAGACCTGGTAAGGAATAACATCAGTGTGTTTTTCATGCTTAACACCAGGTACTGAAAGAGGCTGAAGCAGGAGGATTCTAAATTCAAGTCCAGCCTGAACAGTACTAACTTGTGTAAAAATAATTTAAAAAATGTGGCTATGATTTATCTTGTATAACAACACTAAAAAATAAAAAGAACCTGGAGCATAGTTCAGTGACGCAGTGCCCTTGAGGTTCAATCTCCAACACCATAAAACAAAAGAAAGAAGAAGCCCCTGAAACCCATTTTAAAAGATACCTCAAATTACAAATTTCTTTCAGTTCTTTTTAGTCCATAGGAAGAATGTTACTTTAAATACAAAATTTAAAGATGAGTCCATGAATGTACTGCTAATGCGTTTTTGAAAATGTCAGTTATTTCTTATAAAAAAAAAAAAAAAAAAAGATGAGTCCATGTAGTTCTTACTTAGTGAGCTTGAACTGATAGGGCTCATGAGCCCTTATGAGTCACTTAGAAATCCACTGTTTTTAAGTTTTATGTATTTGGTACAGGGTCTCACAACACAGCTCAGACTCAGAGTGATCCTCCTGTTTTCAGCCTCTCCAGCGCTGGATCATAGGTGTGAGCCACCATGCCAGGACTCGGTCACTGGCTCAGCATGCCCCAGGGGCGGGGCTGGTGTGGCATGTGGTGCCAGGGACCAAACCCTGGTCTCTGCTTGCCAAAGTAGTTTAGTCCACTGATAAAAATCCAATTTGGAAACCCTAAATTTGTTGCCATTCTTCTGACCAGAGGTGATTTGACCATGAAATTATTCATAGCCAAATAGTCTCTGAGCATGGAACTCTTGCATACCACTGTGCGACTGCCGAAATACGAGCACATGTTACTACAGACGCTGCTCCAGCCACTGATGCTGTATGTTAAATCCACTTTCTACACTGAAAATTTCTCAATTTTTACATATTCAAATAAGGACTAGAGTCCTGCACATTTATAATATTAACAATTAAAATATTCACTGCTCAAATTTCATTTCATTTCCACAGGACTAGAATTTTTATAAACTAACTTGTTACACAGAAATTTAGATCACATATTCCTAGCCACAGATCTGTGTACTTATGATCATCCACCATATCTTTACCACATATATATGAGCACAGAAAAATGACTTAAAGTGCTGATGAAATTTCCTTCGGCACTAGGAATTTAAATCTTGAACGTTATCATTGTGGTTTAAAAAAATCATTTTTTTTTTCAGTCTTTCTGAATTATATCAAGGACCCTTATGTAAGTTATTTTTAATGATAAAGAAAGTATTAATAGTTATTTTCTATCCCCCAACTCAAACACACAGAAATGAATTCTTAGCCACTGAACAAATGCTAAACTTTTTAAAAGTGTTAATGTGGATTTTAAAAATTAAAAGACTACACTTGGAAAGTCTAAATCACATATTAACTAACAATCATTAAAAATAGTTATCTTTTAGTGTGGTCTTCCCCAGACTCTCAACACTGATACTCCACTGCACAGAAGCAAGCTTGGTAACCAACACCAGCTGAGGGAGGCTACGACATGTGACTCCTTAGGACACATTTCTGGTTACACAACTTCGCACAAAGGCCAAACTGATTAGCAAGCAAAATTGCTTCTGAACACTTATAAGTGGGGGCTATCAAAAACGGGTAAAATTCATTCAGTTCACTAAAATAAGCATAATGCTGGTATTTTCTTTCCTTCTGTCTTTCTGAGAAAGTGTCTCCCTAGGCAGTTCAGACTGGTCTTGAGATCACTTGTAGCCCAGGCTGGTCTTGAACTCAGAACTCACAATGCTTCTCCTGCCTCAGCCTGCTGAGGGCTGGGATTACAGGTGTGTACCACACCTGGCCTCTGGTATTTTCATTTAGAATTTCCTATTTTAAAATGAGGGGAAGACCTCTCAAATGATTATTTAGAAAAGGGAGTGAACCAAGAGGGAATAGGTAGGTTACTTTTAAGTATAAACTTCACAACAACTGAATAACCCAAAAACGGCTACATTATAATCCATATACTTAGTTTAAGCAGCAGAAAAGCAGATTAAGTGACTTGTATTTAATATAATGGTTAAATCAGTAGAGTCAAAATTAAGCCTCAAAATGGTAATACAAGGAGGGCCAAATAATTCAGTGGATTAAAGTACCTGCAAGCAGATGCAAGGGCCCAGGGTTCAATCCCCAGGCCTGTCGTGCCAGCCCCACTGCCAGGGCGCACTGAGACAGCATTTGAGACTGGGCTTGGTAATATGTGCCTGCAATCCCAGCTCTTGGGAGGCTGTAAATAGGCAGATCACTAAGAGTCCCATCTAGTGACTGGATCCTGAACACCTTGTAAACCCTTCTCTAAAATACATAAAAAAAAATTCAAAACACAAAAAAGTGATACAGGGCTGGAGAGATAGCTTGGCAGTCTAAGTGTGTGCCTGGTAAGCTCTAGGACTTGGGTTCTATCCCAGGTACTGCATGCTGCCAGCCCCAGAATGCTGGCCATCGAAACTGTGGTGGTGCACACCTATAATACTAGCATTGGGGAGGCTGAGACAGGAGGATCACTATGAGTCTGAGCTGCTCAGCAAGATCCTGTATCAAATAGACAGGTGGACAGGCAGACAGACAGAAAAAGGTGATACAGCTAAGTGGCACAGTGCCTGCCTGGCAAGCACAAGGTCCTGGTTAACCCCCTCCTCCAAAAAAACAAAACAAAACAAAAACAAGATAGCTCAGTGATCTAAAATGCCTGCTTGGCAAGCTTAGGCAAGTGTTCATTTCAATCTCTGGCACCACATGCTGCGCCAGCCCTGCCCCCAGGGCAGGTTGAGCCAGCCAGCCACACACACACACACACACACACACACACACACACACACACCCCCCACCTCCTTTGGAGAGAGTCCTTAAGAGCATCCTGATGGAAACTCTTGCTTTTGAGTAAACTCAACACAATGTTGACTTTGGCATCACACTTTCACACCTAATCAGGGTTTCTTTCGTATTAGTACTGTTATCTGTATCACTAAATAAGTACTAAATGAAGGAGTCTGGTTTGTATCTGGGGACCATGTTATATGGAAAAACAATTAACACTACAATTATAATAATAGATGTGAGATGCTTAATGTATGAATGAGGTAACAAAACAGACAATGGACCCTGTAAGAATATAGCGAAGAAATTCAAGCTCTTCCATTCTAGGCTCATTCTGGATAACACATGCTTTCAGAAGAAATGAATTTATAATCTGGTGCAACACGTGAACAGCTAAATCCCGCCCCCCCCAACAGGGATCAATAATTAAATTAAGTTCAATGCTCATATACAATTACACTAAAATTTGTACAAAATAAAGAGAAAAGCTTTAGATTCTGGGATGCTCACAAATAAAAAAGAAAAGCATTGCCCTAGTTTATCTATTTACAAAGTATATGAGAAAATCTAACAAAAATTAAGAGAAAATTTAAAATTAAGTGCAACAGAAAAGGCTAGTAAGCCCATATTTAAAAAGAAACATATATACAACAAAGAAAATGATTAAGAAGAAAAATTACAAGGACTACAAGCATTACTAAAGATGTTTTTGCAGCTAACTTTTGGTAATGGCCACCTTTTAATATTTTTCATAAACAAATCAAAGACAGGGGCCAGCGAGATGGCTCAGTGGTCTCAAGTGCCTGCTTAGGCAAGCTTAGACAACCCCAGGGACCACAGTTTAATCCCTGGCCCCACATGCTGCGCCAGCCCCACCCCCAGGGCAGGCTGAGCTGGCCATAAAAATAAATAAATAAACAAATCAAAGACATTTTACAATGGATATTGAATGTCTACTTAGTACAACAAAAATAACCTACATTTTAAAAAAGACCATAATACTCTTAGCTACTACATTTCAACTTCTCTATCCTGGGGAGAGAGAAGATGTGGATTGATGGAACATGGCTTTTTCTGAGTCTTAAACAACTATATATAGAAGTAAAAGCTTAATTATCAAAAGAAAACAATTTCAAGTTTATACTTTTAAAGCCTCTGTCCTCATACAGTATATGTCTTCATACTGAAAAATTCTTCACTTTGACTTTTAAGACTATATAGCAGAAAGAAACTGGCTCTTGAGATAAAGATATTAAAATCAATGGGATTATAATC
>PVKN010018414.1:0-16851 GCA_004027915.1 Capromys pilorides
TTGAAGTATTTCTTGTGCAGTTTGGTTTTTGCTTATTGAACTCTCTGGGTACCCTTATGCCTTCTAGATTTCTACATACATTCCTTTTCTAGTAGATTTAGTGTTTCTGTTTTAACATTTAGATCTTTTATTTTGACTTTAGTTTAGTGCATGGTGATAGACATGGGTCTAGTTTTAGTCTTTAACATGTAGAGAGCCAGGTTTTCTAGCATCATTTACTAAAGAGACCATCTTTCTTCCAGGGAACATGTCTGTCCCTTTTCTCAAAGATAAGGTGGCTGAGTTGCGCCTGCATCTTCTAATCTGTTCCACTGATTATCAGATCTTTTTTGCTGTTGTTGTTTTTAATAATACCATCCTGATTTTGTCACATATGCATTTATTTGTTTGTTAAGTTGCTTGGGATTGAACAAAGGGTTGTGCACATGCTAGGAAAATGCTCTACCATTGAACTTTCTAGCAGTCTCCAAAGACTATATGTGAAAAGCCTACATATAACGTTGTCATCACTGAGGGAAAACTGAGAGCTTTTCTTCTAAGATCTGGTATAAGGCAAGGAGGCTAACTCTTACTGCTTCTATTTTTCACAGCACTGAAGTCTTAGCTAGAAAAATTAGACAATAAGAAGATATAGAAGTAATCCAAATCAGAAGAGGTGGGGGAAAATGCCACATAGGTCATGATCATATACTTAGAAGTTTCTAAAGACTCAATAAAAACCCTATTAGAACTAGTAAACAGATGCAGTAAGTCGCAGATTACAAAAATCAATATTTGAGACTGTCTTGCATTTCTATATGTAATGGTTTACTTAAAATGACAGTTGAGAATGCAGATCCAATCACAATAGCAAGAAAAAGATCACTTAGAGGCTAGGGGTTGAAGCTGAGTAAATCTGCTTGCTGCCTTCTGAGAATCTGTAGATTGGAAGAATTAATAGTTAAAATGTCATTGCTACCTCAAGTGACGGAGAGGTTCAATGCCATCCCTACTAAAAAATGGCATTCTTTACAGAAATAAACAATCCTGGAATCTACATGGAACAGTAGCCAAATAATTCCAAATAGCCTGTGTGACCTTGAGCAAGAAGAAAAAACCCAGAGGCATCATACTTCCTGATTTCAGAATATGTTACAAAAGTGTAGTAGTCAAAGTAGCATGGTACTGGGGCAAAAACCTTCTTCTAGATCAGTCAGTGGAACAGAAGAGAGCTCAGAAAAATAAGTCCACAAATCAATGGTCAGCTAATCTTTGACAAGTGTGTCAGCATATGATGGGACAAGGCTGGTCTCTTCAAGAAATGGTTTTGAGAAAATTGCTTATCTACATATAGATAACATTGGATCCTTGTCTCATTTCACACATAAAAATCAACTAAAAGTGTTAGGAACTTTTTTTTTTCTTCTTTCGGTACCAAGGATGGAACTCATGATCTTGCACTTGCCAGGCAGGCACTTATGCCACTGAGCTAACTCTCCAGCCCAAAAATCAACTAAAAATGGATAAAAGATTTAAATGTAAAACCTAAGACCACCAGAATAAAACATAGGACAAAAAGTGGTCTGAGAAACAGTTGTTGTTTTTACATGACATCAGAAGCACAGCCAACAAATATGAGAAGACATGAGCGGGACTGCATCAAGCTAACAGGTTCTACGCTGCAAAGGAGACAATCAGCAGAGTGAAAAGAAGACCTATTGGAGGGAATCAAATATGTACGAGCCATGCATCTGATAAGGAGTTAATGCTCAGAATGTCTAAGGAAACACAATAATGCAAAGCAAGCAAGCAAGCAAGCAAGCAAGCAAAACCCCAGATAACTCCTAAAAGTGATAAACAACCTGGGGAGCAATTCGTCAAAAGAAGGGGCACAAATGGTCAGCAGATACAAGAGAAGGGGCTCCATGTTACCAATCATTAGAGAGATGCAAATCAAGTGATCATCTGTTAGATAAACTGTTATTAAAAGATAAATGATAACAAGTATCAGGAAGGATGTGGAGAAAAGGATGCACTTATACATGGTTGGTGGGAATGCAAAAAATTGGCACAACCAGAATGGAGATCTTTTCTTTTTCTTTTTTGGTATTTTAGGGAAGGGTCTACAGTGTGTTCAGGGTCTTACTACTAGACTGGACTTGTAGTGATCTGCCTGTTTATAGCCTCCCAAGAGCTGGGATTACAGGCATGAGCCACCACTCCCAGTCTCCAGAATGGAGATCTTTCAAATAATTATTAATTTCAAATAAATAATTAATAAGTTGAATATATAAAAGTGGAAAATACAACAGTGATTTCCAGGAGCTAAAGGGTAAGAGAAATGGAGAGACACTGATCAAAGGATACCTAGGTCCAGTTAGGTAGATGAATAAATTTTGGAGATCTAATTTACAACATGGTGGCTTCAGTTAAAGATACTATATTCCAAACCTAAAATTTGCTAAAAATTAATCTTTAAATTTTTTTTAATGTATTTGGTACAGGGTCTCACTATGTAGCTTGAGCTCAGTGATTCTTCTGTTTTCAGCTTCCTCACCACTAGGATTACAGGCATGTGACACCGCACCTATAATTGGTGGCTGGTTCAGCCTGCTCAGGGGCAAGGGGCCATTTCAGCCTGTGGTGCTGGGGCTCGAACTCCAGTCCCTGGGCTTGCCTAAGCTGGCACTTAGTTCACTGAGCTATCTTGCTGGCCTTCACTTTTTTTTTTTACCGTATGTAAAATAATTATAACTATGTTAGGTGATGGATATGTTAATTAGCTAGCTAATTGTTTCACAGTGTATACATGTACCAATACATCATTTCATATACTCCAAATCTACACAATTTTTGTTTATTAAGTATTCCTTTAAAAAGCCAAAGGAAAAGACTTAGCATTCCTCTTTCTCTAATATAGAATTAGCCTGCTAATTGTTTATAGAACTTTTGGGGGGAGAGAGTGATTTTGTACATACATAGCTATGCCTTTGTAGGGTCTTTCCTCAAGAGGATCTTGGCTGTCCTCTCATCAGTGGATTCGAGATCTGAGAACTGGCTCATGTCTCCAAGTGGCAGTGGATTTTGATTTCCCATTGTCATGACAGGTGATTGGCAGACGTTTGTGCTCATGTTCTTGATATGTTTTGGTTTATAAGCCAACACTCTAGTTGCCTGTCCATCTTTCTCAACTCCAGAAACTCCATGATGTGTTGTTAGCCATCACCACAGGTCCCCAGTTAGGAACTCTGGTTAGCTTTGTGGTTCTCTTGTCAGCTCTTCCTCTGACGTCTAATGGCCTTGATAGCTCAGAACCCTACTTTCCTTTTGCCACAAGCAGCCTAATTTCAGTAGCTTACCTCCTTATCATGAGCTTGGCTCTCAAAGAAAAGCTGCCACTGAATTTCTCATGTTTAGCGTTCTCTCCAATTAGCAGCATGTCATTTGGTTCTCTTATAAAATTTAGTTAGTGGCTGTCTGATGTGGATTAATCCATTCCAGCATGCCACATGGTTGGTTCCTTTACACCATGCTCTGCCAGGGAATTTGTGACATTCCTATCTAATTTACTCTAGACCATTGTCATTTTCAAGGCTCAAAAAACCATTCTAATAATGTGTTGAGGCTGATCTTGAGCAACCTTGTGAAGATGTGAAATTTTGAATCACAGAAACACCCACTTTAAGAAACAATCCCCGGCCCCGGCCAGCGAGAAGGCTCAGCAGTCTAAAGCACCTGCTTAGGAAAGCTTAGGCAACTGCAGAGACCGCGATTTGATCCCTGGCACCACATGCTATGCCAGCCCCACTCCCAGGGCAGGCTGAGCTGGCCATAATTTAAGAAAAAAATCTCTTTGCTGGGAGATAGCTCAGTGGAATAAATGCTTGCCTGGCAAGTGCAAGGTCCTGAGTTCAATCCCTGGTACCACCAATAAATAAATAAAATAAAAAAGAAACAGTCTCCTACCCTGCCTTATATTTCCCTTCACTGTGCTCCAATACCCTCAAGATGCACTCACATGCAGTCTTGTCCAGGTCCTCCTGGTGTGAATTCATTAGTTCACTCCTGCAGCCCTGATTGAACAACCTGAACGCTTTCATGTTAGAGGCAGCACTAGTCATCAAGCCACGCTGAGATGAAATCATAGGTTTGTCCCACACGTCATGGCTAGCAAGAGCAGAGTATGGCCAGGAGAAGCAGGATGACATCCAGTGTTGCAGAAGACGCTGACATGGGTGAGGACTAATTAGTTCGTGGTCTTGGGTCTTGGCTTCCTGGCAGTGGGTGTCTCCTCTTCTATGCACAGGGCAGAGAGGCACTTACGTCAGGTGTACTAACCTACAGGACTCAGAGAGTGTGTTGGGCTCCAAGGTTCTCAATCCTGAATCCCAAGTCTCAGGGTCTCATTTCATCTCTGTTGAGACCCTGAGTGACCAGGGCTGTGGACTCAATCTCCTCTGCATTCCAGTCATGCTTACAATCAAATCCCAACCTCTGAGTTTTGGCCTTTCTGCCTTCTAGCTGCAGTAGATGAATGTCATTTAAAATTGCACCATGGACGATGCCAGGGTGTGCTAAGCTAGCCATTATGACCGGACCTGGTGGCACTCCCAGTGGTAATCCCAGTGCTGGGGAGGCTGAAAACAGGAGGATCATTATGACTCCAAGCTGCACAGTGAGCCCTTGTACCAAATACATTTTAAAAAGATTGCACCCTGGAGACCAGGGTCCTGAGTTATTGCCATGAGAATCTGAACTAGATAGAATCTCTTTCTTCAAGGTTCTGTGACAGATAACAAAGGTGAGTCAACTCTGCAGTACTTACGCTTCCAGTGCCTCCATGCCTTTCCAGGGCTGCAGCTATTCCATCGGCTTGGTTTCCCTGATGGGCTGCCAATCAGCAGGGCAGCCCATCCTGGCCCGGCTTGACAGTTGCGTTGCTAGTTTCATGGAAATCACAACACTTAACACCACAATCGGGCTCTCCTTTGCCATCTAACTGCTAAGTGATTTAATTCTAGAACCTGCTCCTGAAATATACTTTCCAGGGTCATTTCTGGTACTAACTGCTTTTTGGGTTTCCTCAAACACAGATCCTGATAATTTAGGTACAAGTTGTTCATTTGAGCGGAGGTCTGAGGGAGCACAGAGAAGGGGTGGGGAAAGGAGACAGGAGCCAGAAAATCCAACAAAGTGGGTGAAGATGGATGATTACCTCTGGCTCCCATGACCCTCAGTTCAACAAGGGCCCCTCTCAGAGGCTGTGCGGCACCCTCAGCACGGTCCCACTGAGGACTGTCTCCCCACCACCTCCTGTTCTTGTCACTGAGACTGCTCCCAGGGCGTCCCTCCTACTCACTTCTGGTGCCCTGCGCGTGGCTGAGCTGACCACAGTCCTAGAGGAAGTTCTCAGGCAGGGGGGCATCAGGGAGCTGTCAGCATGTTTGGAAACTGTGCAGGTGACCTTTGGGGAAAGCCCAGGTGACGTGGCTTCCAGTAGCCACCAGCTCCCTTCTGGTCACAGCATCCTCCTCACCACCATCGTGCTGCAAGGTCTGCGAGGACCCTGCTGTGGTGCCCTTTAAAATCCTGCGACTCACAGTGTACACTGACTACTGCCCCCTGAGGGCCAGTGAAATGCCAGACTGTATAAAGATCTTCTCTTGCATCCGTGCGTTTTATCTTCATAACAGCTTCATGCTGTTCATTCCGCTGCTAACACTGAATCTTCCGAAGGTCTGAAATCCTCGGCTGGACACAGGAGTGCCTCAGTCCTGCTTGCTTGCTCCCTTCCTTCCGGGCTCTCTCTGTCAGAGCCACGCTAAGTCTCTCCTGCTTCCCCAGACCTCTCACTTATGCCCTGTGTGTAGTTCCCTTCACCCAGAATGCTTTTCCCTGTCACTGTCTGTGGGTGGCCCCTGTCCTTCAGGACCAGGCTCAGGAGCCACCACAGCTCCTGTGTCTCTCAGAGCCCGACCTGTGCTGTGTTTGACTGTGTCCTTGCTGTGCCCTGCTGGAGAGCCTGCACACGCATGCAGCAGGTATCTGCCGGCTGGGTGAAGGAGCAGCACTTCCATCCATCTTGGTTCTCACTCTTTGCTAGCCTGGGCTGATTTGTGACTTTTTAATATTCCTAAGACTTCCCAGGAGCAAGCTACCAGCTCTAGAGGCAACAGCCTTTGTTTTCTTGACTTTTGTTCTTCCCAGGATTGGAGGTTTCAGGCCAACAGAAGTCACACTGACCCCCTGCCACTGTGTCCCAGCACTGAAGCTAGGTCTGGCTGGACTTGGGTATGCACAGCGGGATATGTGTCTTTGTTTCTTCCAATCCTTCCTGGGAATTAAACCAAGGGCCTTGCACTCTCCTACTGAGCTGCATCTCCAGTCCAACCGCTAAAGAAAATGGATGAATAATCCATATTCTCTATAATGTGCTCATTCCGTGGAACGGGCATAATTAAGGCAAATGGGTCATGTTTCTGGTTGCAGATTTTTCTCCCAGATGCCCATTCTGAGGTTAGGCCTCCCTCACAGATAGCTTGCGTGAAAGGTGATCCCAGCTCGTCACTGGGGCCATGAGGGAAGGAGGCAGCACAGCGGTGAGGCAGGGCAGGAGTTACCTCTTGGTGAGCTCTGTGGGCTGTATGCAAGTTACCCATGGAGGACTGTGGGCCGGATGCTTATACAGCAACGCCTGTCAGCTCGTGGGTGGGAAAACCACTCTGATAGCCAGAGGAAGCCCTCAGCGAGGGCACAGCACGTCCTGGCCGTGGCAAAGCGGGTGGGCATGCCCTGAAATGGCAGGGATGCTGGGTTGTAGGTCGGGTATGCATGGTGTTGTCTAGGAAGTGACAGCCACAGAAGTCACTGTTGCGCAGCTGGGCTTTAGGGGGAGATGACTACAGGGCAGTGGCGGCGAACCTACAGCACATGCGCAGGCTGTCAGTAGTGGAGCACTAAACATTTTGCCATCACGCTATAGGGCAAAGGAAAGCAGCGTTTGAGTTGAGGGGGTGCCTGTGGAAAGTCGCCTGAGGCCTCTACTCTGCGGCTTTCTTCTGCTCCTACAGCGAGCTGCTGCCCATCTTTAGGAGGCTGGAGGGTGGGAGTTTCTCCAGTGCTTACCTGTGGTTGCAGCTGTTTCATGCCTTGAGGAAGAGACTGCTAAGCGGGGAGGGCAAGCCCCGAAGGAGGCTGCGTCTCAGCTCCAGCTACCATGTAGGAACCTGAGCTGTAGTACGCTGTGCATCTAGATTTGATTCTTTTGTTTTGCCTTGTTTTTTTTTGTTTTGGACAAGGTCTCCCTAGGTAGCCAGGGTTGGCTGTGAAATCCTTCCGCTTCAACCTCCCAAGTGCTCGGGACTATAGGTGTACTCCCCACTTGGTTCAGATCTGATTTTTAAAAAGGAATGCTTATGTGAGCCTCCCTGAGCATAAATGTACTGAGTTGCAGTTTCTTTCCAAATTCATATTCATCTAGAACCTCAAACTGTGGCTTTATTTGGAAATAGCTTCTTCATAGATGTAAGACAAAAATCATAGGCTTTATTTATTTTTTGTCTTTTTGAGACAAGGTCTTGCTATGCAGTTCAGGTTGGCCTTGAGCTCACTTTTGCCCAGACTGGTCTCAAACTCACACTGATCCTCCTGCTTCAGCCTCCCAAGTGCTGGGATTATAGTCATGTGTCACCACGCCCAGCAAGAATCATAGGTTTTAGAGTATTACTAATCCCATGATTGGGATCTTTTTTTTTTTTTTTTTTTTTTGTGAGACTGGGGTTTGAACTCACAAACTTGCACTTGCCAGGCAGGCACTTGTGCCACAGAGCTATCTCCCCCGGCCCCATGATTGGGATCTTTATAAGGGAGAAAACAGAAAGAGAGAGAGTCACAAAGTGGCAATTGGCATGTGACAATAGAGGCAGAGATGGGAACCAGGCTGCCACAGCCAAGGGAGTGCCAAGGATTGCTGGCATCTACCAGAAGCTAGAAAAGGCCAGGAACTATCAGCAAGCAAAGTCCTATTTTAAGCCAATCAGTGTGGTACTCTATGACACAGCCACGGGACACAAACGCAGTTGGTGATGACTGATCTTTAAAAGTTGTGTGCTTGTTCTGGTCCCCATTGTTCGGGACAAGCACGGCATAGCTGTAGGTGGATGAAGGCTTCCTGCTGCCAGTTCATAGGGGGACCTGTTGTGTGCAGAGGCTGAGGGAGTGCGACAGTTGAGTGATTGTGTCAACTTGAGAAGTTTAGAAGCCTAACTAAATTGGCTCAGCAATTCCACACTGTTAGATATAGAAGACCTATGCCACATTTGAGGCTTGTCACCTGGATGGTGTAAATGAAGGACAGGTTTGCTTCTGTTCTTTGGAGGAGCTCCAGTGTTCTCCTTCACCTTGGATGAAGTCTCCGGGCTTCCGGCGCAGATTCCTGGCTTTGGGTGCAGATCTTCAGCCTGCTGATATCGGCTTTTCAGTCTTCCACACAGGCCCATTGCCTCCTGACATGGACTTGCATGGGGCACTGCGGTGAACTCCAGGCCTTGGACTGAATTCTTCAGTTTCCAGTGTGCAGATGCCCTCTGCACACGGCCTTGTCCAACTCTGGTGACCATTGTAAAGGCGACCTTGTAAATTCTTGTACATTTGTGTATCTTGTGTTGTATTTGTTTCTCTAGTGAACACTGACTGATGCAGGGAGCTCTAAGCAGGACCATGAGTGGTGCCAGGAGCAGGAAAGGGAAGACTTCCCAGGAAAGGGGTGCAGGAATGGAAGCGGAGTGTCTCTGCTGGCTACAGGGGGCAGATGTGAGGTGTTTTGGAGAGTGGAGTTGACAAGACATGGAGGGTGACTGGCCTGGAGGAGAAGAGAAAAGCACGGAGTCTCGCTGGTATTTCAGACGTGGCTGACTGAAGCAGGGAGCAGAAAGTCTGCTCAGTGTTCGACAGTTTGAGTGGGTGCTATGTAGGACGCACAGGTGGGGAAGGAAAGGAGACAATTAGCATGTGAGTGTGGGCTCAGAAGAGGTGTCTGGGGGGCCGGCGAGATGGTTCAGTGGTCTAAGCACCTGCTTAGGAGGGCTCAGGCAACTGCGGGGACTGCAGTTCGATCCCCGGCACCACATGCTGCGCCAGCGCCACCACCAGGGCAGGCTGAGCCAGCCACAAAATGAATAAATAAAGAAACAAACAAACACAACAAGCAAACAAATAAATAAATAAATAAAATTAAAAAAAAAAAAAAAAGAAGAGGTGTCTGGGCTGGGAACAGAGATTTTTGGAAGTGTCTGCAAGCAAAAGGAGTCTATGGAGGAGGAGAAGGTGTAGACAGGGAGAGAGGAGAAAACCATGGGCACCGGCATCTGAGGAGTGGGGCAGGTCCTGCAAGGAGGGAGAGTCAACACTGCAGTGGCAGATGGAGAGGTGTCCTTGCAGTGCTTGTTTGGTACACTCACAGCAGGAACACTCCTCCAGCTCCGGCCAGACCTAGAGGTGACCTGAGCCTTTGGCTTCTGAGGCACAGTGGGGCTTGAGGCTGGGGGAGGGAAGAAAGGAGGAAGCGAAGCCTATGAGCGCATCCAGGTTTCACAGGCAGGGAGATGGGCTGAGGGCTGAAAGGGTGGGTGGCTTTAGGCAGGTGGCAGGACCCCACTTTTCAGGGGGCAGAGGGAGATGGGACAAGGATGTTGGAGGATGCTAGCAACTGTTGAAGGAGAAGTTTGGTAGAAGATCATTTCTTTTGGGGTCCCAGCTGGCTGCAAGCGAGGCCTGGGGTCATCTGCTGGCCCTGCGGTGCAGCCAGGCTGATGCAGGGAGCTCCAAACTCTCCCTGGAAGGGCTCACCGTTGGTGCACATGTTCTTCTTAAGGCCCCTGGTTGGGGGCACAAGGGACTTTGTCCCCACGCTATTGCAGAAGCTGTGGGGTCCTCTGATGCTGCAGACACTGCAGCAGACCTGACCCTCTCTCTGTCTGAGGCACCGGAGCACCAATCTGCTCTGTTCTTCCGTGACATAACCTGGGGACAGTATCATTCATCACAGGAACCGATGAGGCTCCCTGCTTGGAGTGTCCTGAGCACCAGGCTGGCCCTTCGTGTCCATCTCATCCCTTCATTCTGTCCTGTTGAGGAAGGCGGGATCGCTGGTCTCCCCACTCTGCAGAGGAGGAGGCTGGGCTGGGTGGGGGACGCCAGCAGTTGTGGGATGGGGACTCGCAGCGCCAAGGTCTTGCCCTCTCCCCAGAGCACACCCAACAGTGATGACCTCCCACCCGCGCCCTTGTGTCTTGTCCCTCACTCCCGTCCCTGAGCTGCCGGGAGCCAACAGTGGGGTCTGGGGCCAGGCTACAGAGCAGGCACCGGAGGAAGCACATTTGAGCAAGGAGGCGTCAGCTGGCCCTTTCTGTCCCATGCTGAGGCAGAGGATGTGATGAAAGGAACACATTTTGAACCTGAGCCCTACGCGTCCCTAGTTTTAGATCCAAGTGCTAAGTCTCACACTTTTTCTGGGTCTCAGTTCTCTGTCTGCAATGTGCAGGGAACATTTTTCACCAGCGCTGCACAAACTTGGACCCCATGGGCCCTCTTCCTTGGGAGGATGTAATGAGGCCGCCATGAGAATGACCCCAGTTAGCGTTGAGTGAGTGTTTACTATGTACCAACTGCTGCCCCAGCGTTTTATACAGTTTGGTCCTCTCAGAATAGCTGTGAGCTAGGTTCACAGCCAAGTGAAGTAACCCATCCAGAGAGCCGCGGGGGTTCTCCTGTGGCGGCGGGCCGCTCACCTCTCACCCTCTGGAGTGAGCTCCAAGGCCTGTATCACGAAGTGCTGCAGACGAGCTGCTCACATCTGAAGCGTCGCGAACACGCTGGCAGTGCTTTCCTGTTCACCATCCGGTGTTTGTCTGTTTCTTTCAGGCGGAGCCTTTTGTTTTTTGCTACTTTTGGTTCCCTTCTAGCCTTTTTCCATTCTCCCGCCCACAGCCTCAGGGCTCTCTCCGCCGATCTTCTGCTGCCCCTCTGTGGCCAGATGTGGAACTGCAGCTTCCTCGGCCCCACGCCTGCTGCGGCCGCTGCGCACCTGGGCCTGCAGCTGGGGACTAGCGCTGGCGGATCCAGGTGTGGTCTGCCTTCGTGTGGGTTTGGCTCAGGCCTTTGACAGGCCCGGCGTCCCGGGTTTATTTTGACTTTGTTCTTGGTGTAGGAGACCGAGGCCTAAGCGTAGCCTCGGTTCTGCGTTAACCTTGGCAGCTGCCGCTCTCTTTCCTGAACGCAGGCTCAAGAGGGCTTTGACCGAGCGCACCAGCGCCCCCTTGACCTCTAAAATTCTTGAAATTCTAAGGAGCACCGAGGTGGCCTCTGCAGCTGCTCGCGATTCGCCCCGCAGACCTTGCTCGCACAGCCGGGATTTGCCGTTTTAATACTTGCGATCCCAGCCCGGGGTTGCGAAGGTTCGCAGGAGCGCGAACTTACCGTCGGGGCACGTTGCCAACGGAAGACGAGCACTGACAAAACGTAGCTCCAAGCACTTTCCTTCCGTCAGTCAGCCTCTGTTCAAAACTCAGTTGTCCTTCCGCGAGAAACTTGATTACTCTTGAATTTTTTAAAATAGTTTCAAATATTTAACTCTTTCCTATTTTAGGTTGTTTTAAAATTGCACGAGCCATGCACAGCGTAGAAAGATAAAAAACCACAGCGAAGACTTCCAATTATGAGGACAGCTTACACCTGAAACTATTAAAAGGCCAACAGAGATTTTAAATCCGGAAGGATAAGAGAACAGCAGGGCAGTCCATGGCAGCAGCATTAATTTTTCTCCAGCTTTATTGAGGTACAATAGAGGTACAGTTTTAGGTTTGCAGTGTGATACTTGGACATATATGCACATAAATGGGCGTGACTGCTACACTCAAGTAACTGACACATCTGTCCCTGCATAAGACTCCCCTGCCTCCCCCACCCCGGATTAAATTGAGGGCTGTGCTCTGGGCCACACCCTCAGCCCCTTTTTATTTTTGTTTTAAGACAGACTCGAAGTCACCAAGTTGCCCAGATCAGTTCGAGCTTGCACTCCTCCCACCTGAGCCTCCCAGAGCCCTGGGATTACAGGTGGGCGCCGCTGCACTCAGACGCAGTGTATGTTTGCTTGTTTAAATGCAGTGTGAATGCTTAAAATTTTACCTCTTAGCAAATTTCAAGCATGTAACAGGTCCGTGCTATACCAGGGCTTTGGAAACCAGGGTAGAAAATGATGCGGGACTCATTTGGCATGGAGAAGCCTCAGCCCACACACAGCAGGGCTATTCAGACAGCTGGACTTGTGCTGGGAGCCCCAGAAAGGCTTGTAGAAGCAGATTATCCTGAGAACAGAAGGACATAGGTCCCTCGACTGTTCACCTCTGCAGCCAGTCTGGGCCAAAGGCCACAGCTTTATTTGGTCAGGGCGGAACAGAGGGTCCGTGGCTTGGAAGTGGTTCTGTCTTGAACACAGGAGAGAGCACGAAGGCTCACAGTCCCCTTCCCCACCTCGCCGGGCTCCTAGGCAGACACCTCCAAACCTCTGCCACAGTGCTGGTGCATCTGTCACCTCCTGGGGGTTTGCTAAGAGGAAGTCTCAAGTATTCTCACCAAATTACAAACAGCGGTAGAATGGTACTGGAACAAGAGAGCAGGTAAGTGAGGGGACATCACTGAAATGGTCTACTCAGTCCCCCAGTACCCCAACTGCTGTCAGCAAGCTGGACTCAGGGACTTCTAGCTCCCAGTCAGCTTTTTAATTTTGTGTTTTAGAAAGCTGTAGTTTGGGCTTGGGCTGGTGAGATAGCTCAGTGGTCTAAAGTGTCTGTTTAGGCGAGCTTAGGCAGATGCAGGGAATCGTGGTTTGATGTGCCGTGCCAGCCCTGCCCTCAGGGTGGGTTGAGCCAGTCAAAAAAAGAAAGACAGACAGACAGACAGAAAGAAAGACAGAAAGAAAAAGAAAGTTGTAGCTTGGTCATGGGGTTGGAGCTTAGTGGTCAAGCATGTGCTTAGTTCCTGGGTTTGATCCTCCAGAGAATCTGTTGCTTTCCCCTCTTGATTTCAGTTTAGAGGAAAAATCAGGAGGTCTTATCCATGGTTTCCTCAGGTTATCCTAAAAGCTGGTTACAAAATTTGTATAAATGAATAATTCGGTATATTTCTTAAAGCCCAGGACATGTTTTTTAAACATTGAAATCAACCTCGGTGCAGGGCGGTTGCCTTACCTGCAGGTCAGGCTCCTCTGGCAGGGCCCTCGATGTCCCGCAGAACGCCGGGGTCGATGCAGTGAAGCACCGCACTCCGTGTCTCGTCCCCTAGGTCCCTCAGCTGAATCAGCTCCTCAGTCTTTCTCTGCCTTCATGACACTGGCATTCCCAGGGGTTTCGTAGAATGTCCCTCACTTTAGGTTTGTCTGATGTTTCTTACTGACCACATCTAGTCTATGCGTGACAAGTGAGAAGATCACAGAAATGCTGCTCTGTTCTTGGTGTGACTGACCAGGGCGCATGGTCCCTATTTCTGCCATTACTGATGATGTTATCTTTAATCATACATTTAAGGAATGGCCTTCCAGATTTCTTCAGCATGAGGTTATTGCTTTTCATTTTGTAGTTAGTATTGATACCTCTGTCATTTTAGCATCATTCTCCAGTCTTCCTAGAATTATTTATCATCAAGTGGTAACTTTCTATGCCTTCTCACTTGTGGCAATTATACCCATCATTCCTTCTGTACTCATGAGTATTTTCCCTTCCCATGTATTAATTAAATTATATCAGTGTGTCCTCATGATATCTATCTATATCTATATCTATATCTATATCTATATCTATATCTATGTAATTTGTTCTAGATTTGTCCGTCAGGAACCCACTCAAGCTGGCTCTTAGGTCCTTCTGGTACATCTCCAGCACGCTTTGAGCACTTTTAGGCAGAAGAGATATTCTGAACTCATGTTTACTTTTTTTTCTGCTCTAGCCCAGGAATCAACCGCATCTTTGAAGAGTGCTGTGGTCACATTTTTGTCACTGAGATGTAATACCCAACACCTGCAAATTAAAGGAGAGAGGTTTACTTTGTCTGACAGTTTGAGTCCATAGTTGGCTGGCTCCAAGGCAGGACCAATGACAACGTTAACCCTGTGCTATTCTCTGTCACCAGCATGTAACTTTCTTTTGATTTTAACAGGGAAAAAGAAGTTTTGAGTCTCAGAGACTTTTTTTTTCAGTCTAATAGACTTTGGGCTTAGACTTTTTAGCACTTCTGAAACTATTAAGGATTGGGTGGCTCTTAGAAAAGTATTAAATACAGTTTATATAAAGAGGTTTCAGTGCGTAATAAGCTGGCTCCAAGGTAGGGTGGCACACTGAAGAGGGCAGCAGTTCATGGTGGCAGAAGACACCAAAAGCAACGAGAGTAAAACAAGCCTCTTTCTGTCCCTTATGTTGTAGCCCGTCTCCTGGGATTAGGGTGATGCTAATCCAATCATTGGACTGATCCAGCAATCACCCACCCCTAATTCCAGCACCTTAACCCCAACACTGCACTATGAATTAATCAGCCATCTCTGAAAAAACCCTATGACTACATGCAGTTTGCGGGGGGACATCTAGATATACACCATAACAGAAATCACAAGGACCAAAGAAAGACTACAGCTCCGCAGGGAAATCCTGTGGCACCATGCTCATTTACTCGGGACAAAGATGTGGCCCCTAAAGGGCTTCGCCCATTAAGCCCCACCTGTATGGCACTAGCTACTGGGACCCTCGTGGCTTCTGTCTTGGGGCAACTCCTCTCACTGCCTGCGACTTTCTTCTTATGTTTTTGGCTTCTCTAATTTTCTAGGGTTTCCACTGCCCTTCTAGTTTTAACCTCACAGCTTCATGCACTAGCTAGCCTGTCAGGGCCACACTGCCTGGCCTTCCAGTCCCCTGCCCCTCATTTTTTTTTTCTTTCAAAATATGGGTGGAAGCCTCCATGACTCTACAGCTCTTGTACTTTCCATGCACATAAAAACCACTTGGATGATGTTAGGATCCCCCACTAGCTTGAAGAGGAGCCCAGTGTCCTTGCATAATTGCTGCAGAGACCTTTGAGTATCTTGATGTCTGAGCACTGTGAAACAAATTTCAAGGCTTGGCACCTAGTTTCTTACACTATCTGTTATGCTGTGTGTCTAGTTGTCCCTCCACAGCCTCCTACAGTCATGGGGTGGACTTCTAGACTTTGTGATTAATTCATGATCCAGTGCTGGGATTATGGGTGTAAGTGCTGCTGGGATACGGGTGTAGGTGCTGCACGCAGCCTGGAGCAAACAGCCTGAATGCAACATAAGGGAGACAGACTCGCTCTCTGTTGCCGTTGTTGCTGCTGCTCCTCCCCTTTACCCTTTTTTTTTTCAGAGTCTACAAGGTCTCACTACACAGGTTGGCCTCATAATGATCCTTCTGTTTTTGGCCTTCAAGTGCTGGGATTATAGGCACACGCCACAACGCAGTCTCACTCACTGTCTCAGTGCTCCTGGGGGTGGGGCTGGCCCTGAGTGTGGTGCCTGGGATTGAACCCTAGTCCCTAGTCTGTTGAGCTATCTGGCTGGCCTTTCCCTTTTGATCTTGCTGTTTTGCTATATTCCACCACCATGAACTCTGCCTTGGAGCCAGACAAGTATGGACTGAAACCTCCACCTAAATAAACTTTTTCATCCTTAATTTTGAATGTTGTGTATTTTGTCCCAGCAATGAAAGAAAAGTAACTGAGACCTATCCTTTTGAAGCAGGGTTCCCTGAGTTCTTTCTTTCTTTCTTTCTTTCTTTCTTTCTTTCTTTCTTTCTTTCCTTCTTTCTTTCTTTCTGTGGTACTGGGGATTGAACTCAGGACCTTGCCCTTGCCAGGCAAGCGCTTATTCTACTGAGTTATCTCCCCAGTCCCTCCCTGAGTTTTCTTAAAGCAAAATATTTTAATTTTGAACCCTTGAGCCTGTGAAAAGTTCAGTCTTGCTTATTTCTGGGATATTTCAGAGCAGCCTTCATATTTTTCTGATATAAAGTGCTTGAATATTTTTTAAAATGAAGTTGATACAGGGTCTCACGACGGAGCTCAGACCCATAGTGATTCTCCTGTTTTCAGCCTCCCCAGTGCTGGGATTACAAGCATGCTCCACCATGCCTGGACTCGGTTGCTGGCTTAGCACACCCTGGGGTGGGGCTGGTGTGGCATGGGGTACCAGGGATCAAACCCTGGTCCCTGAGCTTGCCTAAACAGGTGCTTAGTCTGCTGAATGATCTTGCTGGCCCTTTGAACTTTTAAAATTGCTAATCTTTTTAACAGTCAATATCTCTTCAGCCAAAACATCATAGGTCCCAACTTCACAGCAGCTTCCTTTCTGGTGAAACTCAATGGCTGTGCCATTTGCTCTTGATTTTCTTTTTCTTTTTTTTGCAGAACCAGGGATTGAACTCAGGACCTTGCACTTGCCAGGCAGACACTTGTGCCCCTGAGCTATCTCCCTGGCCACTTGCTCTTGATTTTCAATGCAGAGCTGACTAAAGCCCCAATAGTAGCCTTGCTATCGCCTGAACTTCGGACCACTTTGAAATTTTCTCTACTAGATTAATCTCTTGCCCTTAATCTTAGACTCGTGCAATGTCTCAGGGCATGAACAGAATGTTCACTTTTTTTTTTGCCGTACATGGTCTGAAGTCTAACTACCAATACAGTCCTTGCTCCCAACTGAAAATTCCTGAATCTAATCTTTATTGTCTAAATTTTTATGAGCATTTTGGTCATCTGAGCTTGAACCAGAGTCTTCCACCAAGCTCAGTTAACTGTGTTTAGGATTATCTCAGCCAG